>JXSR01S009964.1:28981-39252 GCA_000969725.1 Ophiothrix spiculata
TTGTCAAATTCAGAAACCCAATGTTACAGCATGCAAAGCAAGATTTGTGCCCCACAATCACACATTTTGATTCTTATCATAACAAATCACATCTATCATGAAATGCCCAAGACTTTCAAGAAGGACACTAAAATTTTGTATATTTTGTGGATAGCTTCAATATTTTGACTGAATTTGAGATGTGGACATAGTATCAAGAAGATCTGTACAGACATGTTGAAATGGCAGTTTTACTATATAGTATTTACCATGACTTGACACTTGAACTTAACGTCATGGTGCCAGGACTTAACTTATCCAGACAAACAAACCTGATGATCACAACACCATTTTTCACATACCTCGGATTTTCAGCTAAATCGCCTTGACCTACATGTCCATCTTTAGATGAAAACTATGAGAGTAGTTTAGCCGAAAATTTAAGGTGTGTGAAAAATGGTGCTGTGATTGTCAGTAAGCTATTTTGTCAGATCATACATGCACAAACCCACACAGATGAACTGTCATTCTTATTTTCAAACCTATTTGAACAACATGAGGATGCAAAGTTGCTGAACGAAACTTTATGATTTTTGTCTCGTCTGAACTTTAAGTTCAGAAGAGACTTAGCAGTCACTATGTCTGTACGTAGTATGTGTGTGTGTGTGGTAATTTTGGTTAAAGTTTCGACTTAACTTGACAACCGTAACATGCACGATGACGAAACTTGGTGACGTGAAGGGTCTCGGGATGAACTCGCGCTGCGACACTTTTGGGGGGTGCGGTCAAGGTCAAAAGGTCATTTGAGGTCAAATTTTTAAAATTGCTCAAAAAGTTGACCTGAGGTCATCCGAGGTCATTTTGAGGTCAAGCTCATAACTCATGAACCCCTGACCCCACATGGATTAAACGTAGCCCATAGAAAGTACTTGACCCAAGGTCAAGGTCAGTCAAGGTCAGTCAAGGTCAAAAGGTCATCTGAAGTCAAATTTTTAAAATTGCTCAAAAAGTTGACCTGAGGTCATCCGAGATCATTTTGAGGTCAAGCTCATAACTCAGTAATCCCTGACCCCACATGGATTAAACTAAGCCCATAGAAAGTACTTGAACCAAGGTCAATGTCAGTCAAGGTCAAAAGGTCATCTCAGGTCAAATTTCCAAATTTGTTCAAAAAGTTGACCTGAGGTCATCCGAGGTCATTTTGAGGTCAATCTCATAACTCAGTAATCCCTGACCCCACATGGATTAAACTTGGAACCATAAAAGGTGCTTGACCCAAGGGTAAGGTCAGAAGGTCATCTTAAGTCAAATTTCCAAAATTGTTTAAAAAGTTGACCTGAGGTCATCCAAGGTCATTTCGAGGTCAAGGTCAACAAAGTGTTCCATCATGATGGATGATAAAGTCAGCGATCAACAAAGTAGGCGATTAACAGCGCAGGCGGTCGATAAATCAGGCGAGACTACTGGTTCGCGAACCATCTTGTGTATGAATCATAATTGAAATTCTGAAACAGTTATTTGCTTACAAGTACCAAATGCCGAAATGATGGGCCTGTTGTGGAATAAATCCGAGCCAATATGGTAACATAATAGCCAAGAGGTGAAATAATGATACAATTTATGATTTTTTTTTAAGGATTTTAAGTATAAAGGGGAAAATTTGTTATTCTCAATTTCTTTCATAGTATGGTATTTAAGCTAACTTGAAATTTATTGATGTACACAAATATTGTTTGTAGACCCGAAGTATTGACTATAGGCAGGAGCGGACCCACGTCATACGCAGGCATACGCAGGGTATACGCAGCACAATGATCTAAAAATAACTCACGCTGGACTTCGTGCGCGGTGAAAACAATCAATACTTCAGCCAGTCATCCCTTCATTTTCTTTCTTTTTTAGCCAGACGAAAATCTGTGAAATGATGAGCTGTTTGTCATTTTGTTACGACTTGAATACCAAACATCTCATATGATTTTGGAATCGAAATATTTTGACAATTTGCTAAAATCAATCGAAGTTTCCGCGAGCCGGCATTTTCTCCATTGAGTTCAATGGGAAGTCGGCAAATGTTTTCACCGCGCTATTTGGACAAACGGCCCGGATGTAAACAAAACGCCCGGATGTCCGCTCTTGCCTATTCAGACTTTAATAATTAAATCTCCACTGTAATTGAAGATCAATTTGATTTTTCTTCTCTTTTTAGACCCCAAGATTCGTATCTATGATCTTGGCAGGAAGAAGGCCCGAGTAGACGAATTCCCTCTGTGCATTCATATGGTGTCTGATGAGTGGGAGCAGCTGTCCTCCGAGGCCCTGGAAGCAGGACGCATCTGCGCCAACAAGTACATGGTGAAGCACTGCGGTAAAGATGCGTTCCACATCCGTATTAGGCTCCATCCCTTCCATGTTACCCGCATCAACAAAATGTTGTCATGTGCTGGGGCTGATAGGTAAGAATCAAAGGACGCTGGCGACCCGATATATATATCGAAAGGTTGGGAGCCATAAGGCCGTATCTGCAGGAAGATAAGAGCCACAAGGCCGTATTTGCACCTTTGTTGCACGTACAAATACAGCCTTTTATGTTTTTTCCCTGCAGATACGGCCTTCTGGCTCTCAACCCTCGATATCTGACTCATATGATTGAAGAGGCATTATTGTGTGTGTCAGAATATTTAATTTGTTAAAATGATGAAGTCTGTTGACGCTAACTTAATTTGCAGAAAACAGGCATGAGAATGTTCAGGTTTAGACCTGAATTTACTCTGATCAATAAAAAAAATGGCCAACATCTGAAAATCATGAGGTTTAGATCTGAATTTACTCTGATCAATAAAAAATTGGCCAAAATCTGAAACTCATGATGTAATTATGTTGTAATAATTAATATGCCTTTCTTGAATACTAACAGTGATCCCAGAAGTCTAGTAATTTCACTCTTAAATGAGGTATTCTCAACTAGTGATGTGCGCCAAATCTGGCACTCTGACAAATACTGATTGGTGCTTTGACACTCTCTAAATAAATATAAAGAAATACATTAGAAATACACTGAGAATCAGGCATGTTTGGTGCTTCCCCTACATTTCCTCATTTTTCTGGAGCATTGTCAGGACTAGTTGAGAACCCCCTGGGCCCTGGTTTGGTAATTTAACTATCTTAACTCAATTTTTACAATTTTTGGTTAACAGACTTTCTTTGATAATTTGATTGTGTTCTATCCATTGATGGAACCGACAAATCTCTACAAGCAAGCTACATCTTTCGTATCTGAAAATGATCAACATTTTTTAACAGCATAAGATTAACAAACGTCCCCTGTTTGAATGTCAAATGCGATTTTCTCAAATTTCTGTATTTCAAGTTAGATAGTTTTTTTTCCAAATTAAGGCCGCCCTGCTCTAAATGTTGCAAAATTATACTCATGTGGACGATCTGTGGCATGAGGTATAGAAAAACTGGTATTTGGATACTGTGTTTTGCAATGCATAATATTGAAGTTGCATGAGCAAAAACTCCTAACAGGCAGTGCAAAATTTTGTCACAAACCAAGCCTTTGCCAGAGAGAGACACTTGCATGCAGTGTTCCCTCTTAGGATTTTGAGCTTGACTATGTTACCAATTTTGACAATGTAAAAGAGATGAGAAGTGCCAAAATCCACGAGCTAATTGGCTAAATTAAGCAAGAAAAAACATCTTTGACCAAAAAAAAAGAACTCTGTCTTGGCTTCTCCTGCGCCAATGGCGCCCCATACGGCTTTGCAGGAACACTGCTTGAATTACTTATAGCACACAATTTCCCACACCATACAATTTGCTTCACCCAATATGTGGATTTAGAGTTTCCAACAGGAAGTCAATCTGTAGCGAAATTTTAGCCCAAACACAGTTTTGCCTGTAAAACCAATTAGCCGTGACATTAGCTCATGCAATCCATATTCTTGACAGCTGGTAATTTGAATTGTTCTTTGGGATGGCTGGTAGTGTGCATCCATTTAGCGCCTATTTGGGTACATTGTTATGCTTTATCAGTGCATCGTGGGATTAAATTTCGGGCTCAAATTGATTTCCCGTTTGGAAACCCAAAATCTGTGTATTGAATTCGCTGAATAGATATATTTGTAAAACCCCATTTTCCATTTATTTTCCAGGCTCCAGACTGGTATGCGTGGTGCCTTTGGCAAACCACAAGGTACCGTAGCCCGTGTCCACATTGGCCAGACCATCATGTCAGTGCGCACCAAGGAAGGCAATAAAGCCTCTGCTATTGAAGCTCTGAGGAGGGCCAAGTTCAAGTTCCCTGGTAGACAGAAGGTAAGCAAGCGAGTAAAGATTAATACAGTAGAATTTAGAAACTTGTTAACACGAAATCGTCAGGGCCAAGAATGTGCTTTCGTGTTAAGCAAATTTCGAGTAAACCATAACTGATCGCCACATCAAATGCATTGTACTGGTACTGACCCTGGCATGTGGCATCTGTAAGCTAACTTTAAAGCCTAAGTGTCAGAAAATCTCACGGACAAACATGAATCAATGAAATATTGTATCAAAAGACTAATCGCTAACTTTAATCATCAAATTTTACTGCTTTTCAAAATTACTAACTTAAATCAAGCCGTCCAGCGTAACAAAACATCTGGCCACCGGACTCGCCGATTTTCATGTAGGGGTATTTAGTTGAATGCATAAGATAACAGCAATTGTACTTTTTGTGCAGAGTTTTCGTGTTATCTGTTGAGAACGCAATGTAAAATGTACAGTAGGGGATGGTAACTTGCTTTCGGCTTAAGCTGATTTCGTACAATTTCTTTCTTGTTAAACATGAAAAATACATGATAAAACAATTGGGAGAAGTCTTGGGTTTTAAGTTCCTTTCTAGTTAGCGGTGTTATGGGTTATGCGTTTTCATATTACCAAGTTTCCACTGTATAACCAATATGAATACAAGAAAGGCTTGTAGTCTAAAATTTGTAGCCCATTGAATTTTTATCCCCCTGTCTTGAAAAGTAGGAGGAGGATTATGGCATAGTAGTGGATGTCCGTGTCTGCGTCGGTGGCGTTGTGAAAAGGGTTGACATTTGCCTTAAACTTCTGCATACTTCAATGGATTTCGACCAAACTTAGGTCTTGGGTGCAGCATGGAAACCCGCATTTGTGGGTGTGGTCAAAGGTCACATACTAAGGTCAAAGGTCATATGAGGTCAAGTTGAAAAATAGGCGGAAATTGTCAATTTGGCCTCATTTGACTGTCATTTGAAAAGCATTGCTTCAATTCAAATCAAACTTTGTAGCAATGATCAATGGGTGGGGGACTAGGGGTTAGATGAAAGGTCTTGAGGTCAAAGGTCATAAGGGTGGAACCTTGGGGTCAAATATGCAGGGATGTGAGAGTTCCTCTTCAGCTAATTTCCTCATTTTTGAAAATGTTCGTGTGCTAAAATTTTAGCTTTTTCATTCATTATCAGCCCATTTTTGACCTTTACCCCAACTTTACGACGCTTTTCCTTGTTTTTGTCAACTGGCCTCTCACAACACTGATTATGTTTCTTTTAAAAATGTTTTATTTCAGATCCATATTTCCAAGAATTGGGGCTTCACCAAGTTTGAAAGGCCAGACTTTGAGAGGTTGAGGGCTGAAGGGAAGTTCTTACCAGATGGTGTGAGTGTCCAGTACCTCCCTGACCATGGTCCACTGCAGAGATGGAAGAATCGCCAGCTTATGAATTAAGATGCATTCAAACGCACTTCTGAACTGAAGACATTTTAACAACCCTTTTCAATCTTGCAAGTTGCTTTATGAAATATTGATGCAACAAAAAATGGAAGTATCAAAAGAAACTTTACAATTCGAACCATCAAAAATCAATGGGATATGCTAAAAGATTACAAGTCATGGCAGAAATATAGATCTAAATAAAGTATCTATGAAAATAAGAGATGACGCTGGATTTTTGAGATTTACTGTTTTAGATTGCCTTATTATGCAGTGGAAAAGCTTTATAACGAAGTTGCTGGGACAGACAAATTACTTTATATTCAAACTTTCGTTATGATTTATATACAAAAAAAATGCAGAAAAGGGTACAGGAGAAATAATTCTTATAACAGGGCATTTCTTATCAGATTTCGTTATAATAAGTTTCTACTGAATAATTTAATTTTAAGGCTCGAATAAGTACTGTAAACTGGAGTTTTTTCCAAGCCTAAATTTTCAAGAACAAATCATTTTCGCACATGATAAGCATTTTTTAACTTCATCACATAGACCAACACATACAATGATCACACTCATAGAGTGTATATTTAGATTTGCATAATTCGACCCTTGCTAAAATTGCCCAGTTTACAGTATCAAGGGGAGTGGGGGCTCTGTCCCATTTACGTACTTGAATTCTCATATCTTATCGGTCAAAAACATTTGAATAAACCATTGTATTCACGACTTTCAGAAATGAAAATCCATCGAACTGACCAATGCCACAAGATGTGTCATTTCAGTTGGTCCTTTGGATTGTATTGCATCAGTCCAGTCTAGGCATCGACCTAAACTCAGATCAATTATGCAAACGCATGGTTTTTCTTGCTTCATTGATGAGGCTATCACATTGAACACAAGTGTACTAACAAGCAGGGTTGTAGCTAGTTGAAAGTTAGTGCCGGCTAAATAGTCACAAATTTTATCAATTTGTTCACCTTCCTAACAAATCTGCAAAATTGTGCACAACACCCATAAAAGTGTCATTTTAAACCAATTTGTGCAGGTTAATATATCTAAAATTCAGCAGAGTGCCGACTATTTTGCCTCGGTGCTGGTTGCTAATAGCTGGCACCAACCAGTGTAGCTACAACCCTGCTAACAAGATTACAGAATTCATGTACATTCAAGCCTTGATCACATACAGAAGTGAACTGTGTTCTCTATATGCTCCCAGGGGAGGCACTCGTACTCAATTGCAATTAAATTGCCCTGGGAGCGAATAATGGTGCGTTCAGACTCCAGCGATTTCATCACTGGAACATCGCACGATACGGCGTCTTTACACGCGTTACGAGAAGTGCTCTTTAAAATGTCATCGTATGGAGCGATGTAGCTGTGATGAAATTGCTCGAGTCTGAATGCACCAGAAGTCACCAAAGCCTTACGGTTTATAGTATGGGAAATATATTATAGGGTCTGGTCCCATGTTCTATTCATCCTGATGGTCTTGAAGGAATATGGCACCAGACCACAGTGTAGAAAAATGACCCTCGGTCCAAGAAAATCTGTTTGCACATTAATACTGAATTTAGAATCCAGCGATTTTATCATTGTCACATTGCTCAATATGCAGTCCTGAAATTTTAAAACATGCACTTCTAATAGGGGTGTAAAGGCTGCATGCACATGGATAGTCACATGGAGCAATGTTGCACTGAAATCGCTTGACTCTGATTTCCATGTTCTGAACGACACATTGGGCTTTCCACACGGAGCATCAAGTCTAGATGAATGTACATTTCTGAGGTGAAGGTTGTGTTCACACAGCCTCTTCTCAATCTGACTTTACTCAGTGGCACGTATTGATACGATAGCCAGGGTGTGAGTGGAGATAACGCAACTACGCGAGTCTGTAAAGTCCATTTCTGCTATCAACGAACAAGTTGTGGTTAGGAAAGTATGCACTCAATAAAGATTGTTTTACTTCAACTAACAACATCATTTCACAAGTATCAACAACTTATCTGAGCCAAAACAATTGTTAGACTTGACTAAAATTTTGCAAAAAGTATGCTAGTTTATTGTAGTAAGTAGATTACCAACATTTTGAGAGAGTCTACAAAATGAAGCAGTTTACATGAAAATTTTCTCGGCCAATTTGAGACAATTTATTTTGTTTTTAAAAACTGAGATATCAGTAAAACCTCAACCGCAAAATTGTTCGTTGCTAACAGAAACGGACTTTACGTGCAGTCGGGTCACTTCACTCGTGCGATCACAATGAATAAATCCAGTTGAATCTAGATGTGCAAATTGTCTATGTGGAATGTCCCAATGATGTATGCGTACAAGGGAACGTACAAGCTATGTATAAAATGAATTTGACACTTGTCTTTCTCTCATTTTTATATAGAAAGTAATCCTTGAATTTTACTTTTATTTCAACTGTCAAGACTTCCAATAGTTAAAATCGAACTTGGCATTTTCACGTAAGTTGAACGATCACAATTTTAGAATAATAAAAAACATCGCATAGCTAATTTCCTTAAAAGATCGCATACTTTTTTGCAAACGGTTTCTAAGACAAACCTTTTTTTTTCTTGGCCTTATTACTTCCTCACTTTCATCACTGTTTTCGTAAGGTCTAAACATTTTCCAAGTCTCATCATTTAAGCCTGCATTTTAGTGATGCAAAAATTGCAGTTCCATGCTCGCCACTTAGACCTAGGGTGAAGTTTTAGTGTTAATAATCTTTGGATTATGTGATGAGGAAATCTTGGGTTTTGGTGTAGGATTTCAAAAAGGAGAAGGTACGCAACCGTTTGCTAGACACTTCATTACAACTTGGCCAAGAACTTTTTTATGTGATCTGAGCCGCTCTTAAGCATTAACTTCGAGGTGTATTAACCCTATATCAAATTTCAATACTTCAAATCTAGTACTAAATGATTTTTACTCCATTGAGAGGTCGGAAAGCCACAAAATTAATATGCAATTTAAGATATCAATATTCTAAATATAACCTGTCAATTTCGATAAATCCTAATTTGGTGAAACACGACTAATTCATATTTTCACCAGGAACATGAGGAAAATGATTCAGATATGTGTAAACTATACACACTCCCTATTATATATGTGTCCCGTCATATCGACAGGTACCTGAAGGGTCCCAAAATGAAAAGTGATTTTTTGGTCTCATCTGAAAGAGTATAAATTAAGCTTTAAAATGACACCTTGCTTTTGGTTATATAGGATGTTCGATTGCATAGTTCCATCCAAATTGGTAAAAGGCATCGGGCTGATTCAAAATACTATAGTTCTGAGAAAATCGATTTTAAAAGTTTCTTTACTGGTAAAACTTAAATGGAGAAAGGATTTTTATCTCGGTTTTTAAAACATTTGTCTTAATGTTTTGGATATTGAAACCTGATTATTAATATGATAAAAGGTAACGTTTTCGATGAAATTAGAAATTCGACCTTGGTAGTGATTTTTGACTATGCCCAGCTTCAATTGCCGTATCTCGTAATTTACTATGCCGACCTTAAGGTACCTTTAGATATGACGGGGCACATAGGTGAAAGTGGGGTAATCCCGAACGGCTTTACTTTGGAGCCTATAAGTTGACAACAAAGCAAGGTTTACCAAGAATAACCTTACCAATACAAAGTGAAAGCATTACCCTACCTAGACATATCAGTTTCACGTACTAAACTTTAATATAAAAGAAGTTATGATCTAAACAAAAAACTGGCGATGTTCGGGATTACCCCGCGGCCGTGGGGTAATCCCGAACGTGTTTTTTCAATAGGCAAGTCCATATGGAGCAAAATTTCATTTTCTGTTTCTTGTAGTCATATATGTTGAAAAGCTCAGTAAGTGTTTCAAATTTATCATCTTAATTGGTCACGCAGATACTGGTTTCCATGGAAACGGGATATCGTTCGGGATTACCCCAATCCAAACAAATTTTGAAATTTGGATAGTTTCAAAAGATACATATAAAAATATTTCTCTAATCCTTAGTTTTTCCAACTAGATGGACTCATGAACCTGTTAAACTAAACAAAACTTAATCTTCCTCTTCCTTTCGATAGTTGATATCTTCGAGAAAAATTATAGTTTAAAAAGTGAGTTTCGCGAAAAATTGTTTTTTGCAATTCTCGCGAGAATATACGAGATTTTTTTCTCGGTTACTTTATGTTTGATTTCAGTCCACTTATAGCTAACACCATATGGTAGTTACAAAATCTCCCCCTCTCACGTTTTTCTGTAATCAGTGTGTTCGGGGTTACCCCGCGTTCGGGATTACCCCACGCTCCCCTATACCACAACCATGTTTAAACTCCTTTGTAATGCCGCAATAGACCTTTTCAAACCGATCTTTTCCGAAGATACCTGAAAGCTTGGACAAATTCCGATCGTTTCCGAGAAATAAACAGAACCTCTGTGCCTCATCTTTTGACAAAGTTCGACACTTCGACAGTATGTTACCAACAACGACGAACGTTGCCGTTTTTATCATGCACTTTTGCGGTACTATTTCATTTTATTTCGTGATCGTCTGCCGACTGCAACTGCTGTGGCA
>JXSR01S009966.1:0-15543 GCA_000969725.1 Ophiothrix spiculata
TGTAGAGCCTGTGTTCATTGTTTACATTTTTAACCTGTCACTGATGCAAACCTGACTCGTCGCTCTAACTCTTTGAAAAACTAATATAAATTGATACCAGGACACACGGGATAAACACACATCTTTACTTCAAACCTTTAATATCTTGAATCTTCTTTCTTCGTTAATATTATGGCTTTTAGATGGTTGAAAACTCAGTATGAGTTCCTGGCATCCTATATTAAAACTTCACATCATGTTCAACGAGTGGCAAATGCATCGTTTACTATCAAGGCGCACACCACCAAAATCATAACAAACTTTGCTTCCGTCGATTGAGGGGGTACATCACAGTCAACGGTAACTGCGCACTAACAACCAGTATATCTGTATAAGTGGTTAATTTCGTGCTACATTAATTTTCGCGCTCAATTCACCTAGCACGAAAATAAATGTAGCGCGAAAAGTGGTATTTATGAACCACTGCACGTTAAAATAAATCACAAGCACGAAAATAAAAGTGCACAAAATGATTCAAAATAGCTCTAAATTAGACTTGCGCAAAAATTACTTAGCGCATGCTTAGCGCGAAAATATTTGTGTTTATAGTATGTGTGTACCCCTCTCTAACAAGCCAGCTTTGTACAGCTAGTCCACCCACACTTGGTTTTGACACGAAAGAATTCCCAAAGACAGACATTTAGCCTATTACAACCAACAATATCACCATGTAATCCAATTAGCGTGTTCAGACCTTGTATATTAGCCAATATATAAACACAGGTACCTGGATCCTATGTATGGCACTCATCAATAGGACATACACCTCGCTCTCATCATTATTTCAACAAAGAGTCACAAATCTTGCTCCTTGAGCAATAAATAAGTCATCACTGATTTCCTACACATGAAAGATATTTATCTTTGATGCTAGCTTGGTGACAATGGATGTCCGACACATTCCCTCAGGATAACTTTGCATCTTTATTTAAAATGCTATCAAATTTGGATATTGCTCATCTGACTTGTGATAAATAAGTTATCTTGTATCCTCCTCTTACGGAGATGATACACAGAGATTTTTCAAAAGTTGTGGTTTTGAAAATATCAGATATTTTTGCAGGATTAGGATTGAGTAAATTATTGTTTGTTATTTATGATAAAATTTCAAACAAAATATTTAACTATAACTTACTTTTAACCACTGGAAGTATAAGCTCTGATTTCTATGATATGATAAATAATTTAAATTGCACTGAAAGTTTCAAGATAGGTACCTATAAGAACAGCACTTGTGTTTGACAAAAATGGGCCAAAAATCTTTTATCAACAACATTTACTGCTATTTCTGTTAAATAAATCACTGATTTATGAATAAAGTTAAAATGACTTCCCTTTTAGCATTGCGCCCTTTATATTGTATCGATTTTACGTCGGCACACACTTTTTATTTATTCAATCTTTGAAATAAGGACCTCAAACCAGGGGTCACTTATAACAAAAAACCTAACTAATTAACCACCTTAATAAATAAATAAATTAATTAAAGTACTTTCTTTTTGACCCAATTTGTAACTGAAGGACAATGAACTAAAGGTGATGATGATACGTTTTAAGCCTGGTTTCATCATAAGAAGATGCAAATATCCCAGGGAAGGGTTACTTACATTGACAAGGTATACGTATATGTGCTTGTCTTTTTGGTGGTGTATTTCCCCACCGATTTGGTAAAGCGATCGGGTGGTTTTCGTCTCAGATAAAAACACCTAATTTTCAATTTGGTTCCTTTTTGGAAAGTTTGCAAAAAAATCACCCATTTTGAGTAAAATTGGGTACTTTTTCATCAAAATTGATATATTGTTGGTTGGGTTTTGTGAGCCAAAAATAGGTGTAGAGATGGTCAGTTGTTCAAAGTCCGGCAGGCACATACCCATACAAAATTTTTTGAAGACCCCCACCCTCCCCGGGCAAATATCAACCACAAACGTTTTCATTGTTCTAAACTATGTTATTATAAGATCAAACTCTGATCTACTTTAGTGTGGATGGTCATGTGACAGATGATCATGTGAGTCTTACTCGTTTCATTAAAAACTGGTGAAGGAATACTTTTCAGCCACAAAATATCATAAACGTACTTGATTATTCTGAACTATGTTTGGTTAGGATCAAAACTCACCATTGGCCTACATCAAAAGATGTCTGAGTGGGTGCAGTGTTCTCAAATACAAAATATAACTCTAAAGTGATGTAAAAACTATCATAAAGATAGATTATGTGTTCAAAATGTAAATCTATACACTTTAACCTAGAACTATACAGTAATCAGAGTGGTTTAACAAAGATATACTTTCAACTTGGTATAGTAATTTGAACAAAATTAAATGTACATTTGTTAATACACATGTTGCTCCAAGTGGAAATGAATGTAAGAGACTCAAAACTTTGGAGGCTGCGACTTTCTACTCCTTATATGGGGAGGTCTCATTTGCATTTTGTTCAAAGCAAATTTATATCAGATTGACTAAGACTTTACTCTCTCAAAATTTATTTTGAAACCATTCTTGAAATTCTATAGAAGTATTTTTTAATTTTCAACTTGTAATTAATTACACCAGAGAAAAAGAAGTAGACAGTAATCAGATGGTTTAACAAAGATATTCTTTCAACTTGGTATAATAATTTGAACAAAATGAAATAAGTACATTTGATAATATACATGTTGCTCCAAGAGGAAATGCATGTAAGAGACTCAAAACTTTGAGTCCGCGACTTATTACTCATTATGTGGGACAGGTCTCATTTACATTTTGTTCAAAGCAAATTTATATCAGATTGACTAAGATTTTACTCTCTCAAAATTGAATTTGAAACCATTGTTGGAACTATATAGAAGTAGTTTTTAATTTTCAAACTTGTAATTACACCAATGAAAGTTTCCAAGAATCAATCAGTTTTGATGATCTCTTTGATATGATGTTTTTATTGGAATTTATGGGCTTCAATGTACAGACAAAGAGGTCATCAGTACCTTGTGTTAATCTAAACTTAAATCAAATTGTTTTTAAATAAAGAGTCATATTGACATGATACAAAACAATTTTGATAAGGAGTAAAGCTTGTTCAAAGTTCAATAATTTTGGTCTGTTAATTTTTCCAGACATTTTTCTGGGATTTTGTTGTCATTGTTGTTGTTTTTTAGACCATTGGAAATGAGTTTACACATGTGCATTGCAGCGTTTTGGGACATCCTGGCTATGGTTTGTGTATTATGGTGTCTATGCTTGTATTTTTGTATCCTGTGTATGATGTTTACATAAAATGTCTGTGTGGTGATCTTTGTAATGTAATGGATTCGTATTTGCTGATTTTTACATGCTAATAAACCCTACATGTCACTCATTCACTTGTTTCTACAACTTCATATTGGGGCTCTCCACACGGACAAATCAATCTGTACTTCGCACATCTAGATGAATTGAGATTAAACTGGACTTCAGCAAACGATCGCATTAGCGTTATTGATTGCGCGTGTACATACGCATAGTTGTGCTGTTTCTACGTACACGCACACCCAAGCGTGTAAATACGCGCACCTGGAGTAAAGTTAGATTGACGCGCGACCGTGTGAACACAATCTGCACTTTGGAAATCCACATTCATCTAGATGCATCTACATTTGACGCTTCGGTATTGAGAGCCCCATTATAGAGATGTAACAAAATAAATAACTATATATCATGTGACATGTTTTACAGGATACATCACATTTTGCATTAATAAGATTTTCGTTTGTTTGTTTGTTTGTTTTTCTAGGTTCAAGTCGACACAGCTCAGGTAGCTTAGACACACCAACCATCCGCCATGTCAGCATCGATGAACCAGACAGATACATGATGATGACACCCTCACGAAGCAGCAGTATATCCGGTCGACCTGACCACATCTCAACAACCCCATCACGGAGCAGCAGTATGTCAGGTCGACCCGATCACATCTCAACGACCCCATCACGGAGCAGCAGTATCTCCGGTCGACCCGATCACATCTCAACGACCCCATCACGGAGCAGCAGTATCTCCGGTCGACCCAATCACATCTCATCGACCCAATCAAGAAGCAGCAGTATCTCCGGTAGACCAGACCATACCTCATCAAAGCCGCCCTCACGCAGCAGCAGCATCTCCAGTCGACCCGATCACACCTCAACTCGTAGTGCCTCATTAGACTCCTACCACCTGTCCGTCTCTCCTCCTGCAGTTCCAATGGATAGTTATATGAACATGGAATTCCAAAACCGACGAGCTAACTCGACCTACTCAGAAACTCCAAAAGCAGGTTGCTAGGACTGAGTCTAGTGATGAGCCTGCATCTTATATGAATGTATCATTTGGTGCCTCTAAGGGATCTGATTATAATGAAGGATATACGTACATGGAACCATCTCCTAATAAGGCAGGTCCATCTCCTAATAAGGGAGGTCCATCTCCTAAAAAGGAAGGTGGGGAAACCAGCAAAACCATTGATGTGCCTCAAGAATCAGAAGGGCAGGGAGAATATGTAAATGTGAACTTTGACCAAAGAAAGAAGCGACAAGAGAAACGCAATGTACCACCAGCATTAGTACTTAAACAATCTGCCAGTGATATGTCGGATTATATGAACGTTGAGCCAGGACGTTTGAGAACGATAAGTGGTGGAAGTGGTAGTTCTTGTTCTCCAACATCCCCTGCAGCTCATTCGTTGCGGAGTACGACGTCTTGTTCGCCAACTTCACCCGCAGCTCATGCATTACGCATTAAAACTTTAGAGAAGTCTCTTGAAGAAGTGAAACTACAGCAAAGCAGCCCAGGTAAGTCAAGTAGCTCCAAAAGCAGCAGTCCTCGGAGTTCCACAAGTTCTTCCGGAAGTCCGCACTCAGGAAGTCCTCGCTTAAGCTCTCATAATGGAGTACGTAATTTGATGATAGGATCTGGTCAGAGTAGGAGCTGTGAGCCTAGTCCTAGGATGTCATCACGACATAGTGGCAGGCATTCTAGTGAATCCTCGTCCCCGGTGGATGAAAAAGAACTGAATTATATTGACGTTGATATTGGAGCACCTGGTGGGAATGCTCAGTCTAACATAGAAAGGCGAGCTAGGTCCCCATTTCATAGACGTACGCCAGATGAGGAGAAACAAGGAGTGCCCACTAACTACGCTACCATTGATTTTACCAAATCAGAAGGTCTACGTGTTATGACCAATAAAAGACAGCATGAAAGTAGGCATTAATGTTGGCCTCCCTCCCTCTGGGGTCTATTTATCACTTTGTTAATATGAATTCTTGAATCCCATTGGTTGAAAGCCAAAGTTGTATGTAACCGTATTGTTTATTTTAGGTCTATAAATAACCTTGATTGCATATTCAAAGAGTTATAGCGCAAAGCTGACTACGCTTGATGTTTTTTTTTTTGGTGGCGTGCGAAAGCTGAAGTCTAGCTCATCCAAAGATAACTGTAAGTGTTCAAGCAAATCTCCAGTAGGCATTTTAACACTTACAATCTCAGCTTGAAACTCTTTATTTTGGTTTAGAGATCCTTATGTATCTTTGAAATCTTCGGCCCAAAACAAACACCTCCAATTTGAAATAATGACCTCAAAAAGATGGTGCGCAGTTATTGTTGTCTAATTGTTGCGTTGCTCTCAATTGACTGGAAAAGAAATAATTTAGATGAAGTCAATTGATTTTTGATTTTTTTCTTTTCCATGATGTGTAATTCCATGCAGCCTTGACATTTTGTTCTGGTAGAAGTTTTATTCTGAAAGAAAAAAGTGTGATTTTTCATTTTGTTTAGTTGGTAGCAAAGGGCAACAATATTTTTTTCCTTATGCAGAATTGATATCTGGTTTATTTCATTTTCACCTTGGTTTCATTAATACATGAGTTTCCAAATATATATTTGGATCTGTGTGTTATTTTATGGCTGATGTTTTATGTGCAAAAAGTTGTAGATTGGTTCCCATGATGTGATAAAAGTCAGAATTGATATTTCTGTATGTTGTAATTTTGATGAAATTATGAAATGTCTAGTCATAAATATTTTTCTCATGTTTTACATTAAGATAGATGGAAAGAAAATAATGTACAGTTACTCTATCGATGAGTTATATTTTCTAAAAAATGAATTTAAAGTAGTGTTCCTCCGTGAAACGAAGATATTGTGTGTATCACATCCTCCATGCGATTATATTTGTATGGGAAAATATGCAAGTAGTTAGTGATGAAATACCCATAAATCACAGTGAATTGTTATAATCTAGCATTTTGGGCATGTTTTATTGCTAACTACTCACATGACTTCCCGTACAAGATTTCCCATAGGAAGCAATACATGGTGGGACACACACGATATCTTTTCTTCCGTAAGACAACCTTGTTAGTATCAAGTGCTATTGTAGAGTATATTTGAAATTTGTCAGATTTTCTCTATTGCAAAGTCACTAGAGCAGCATTTATTGACTTCCAACATATATGAGCAGCTCTATATATATGTTTCTATTTTCTAAATATTTTTAAGCATCAACAAACTTTATTAGCAGCTACAAAATCAAACAGAGTCATTATATGAAGAAAGTTGTATCTGCAATAGCTGCCATTTGTAATTAATTTAGATTGCACACTCCAGTCTTGGGTAAGTGGCTCTTGAAATGACTTTTCAGGTGATGGTGTCACCTGAAGAACCATTTCAAGAGCCACTGACATATGGCAGGGAAATTTTCACATTCTAATGATCAGGTGTCAAATAAATATAACTTAAGGCAACCATCGCAGATAGGACTTTCTTTCACTCACATGACAAAAATAACAGCTTAATGCAGGCACCACTTTCTTACAATCCTGTGACAATTTCTGTTCAAGAAATTTCTAGCATATTCCTTAGATAAGGCATGGGATCCCAAATTGTTACCGTACCGGGAAATCTCCAAATAAACCAGCCACTCCTTCCATGGAGGTTAAGAAGAATATCCAAAAAATGTACAACTAAATTTATTAGTTTATTAATCATTTTTGGAGGCATGAGAATTTTTTATCATTGAAAAAAGACAAAAAAAGACTATAGTCGTGTGAAGAAAACTTTTTCACTTGTACGTGTTTCGTGTGCCAAGGTTAAAGTTCACACGCAACGCACGCGACACTCGTGAGCTCGCGTAATATTTGACAGTTCTGTTGCTGCGTGATTTGATGATCGATTTGATTGGTTTGCTGTTCACGCACGGTGCCATTTGGTCCCGCCCAGAATGAAAAGGACTTTGATTCAGTTAGTTTAATTAGTAAACATACGGTTTGATCAGTCAAATAATGACATTTACTAAAAACAAAGAGGATATGAATACCTTTAATGAAGGCCTTAAATTTTAATTAAAAAAATAAAAACATAAAGTACCAATGCCTTCTTTTTGGTGTATGCTAGTAATTTCGACACTAGTAAATGTGTAAAAAAAATCTGTATCTTTGCAAAAACTAAAAACTGCCTTACCCTATTAAAATACAATGTCTTCTCTGCTGTAACTTGTACAAAATATAGATTACTGACCCTGTAGAAAGGGTTCATTATTTTTGTTCATTTGGCTGGTCCGAATTGTTTTGTATAATGTTTATAAAGTATGTTAATTTTGGTAAAGGTACTTTGTTTTGGATTTAGGTTATATTATGCTTATTTTGGGAACTCTTTAAATGAGTAATTTGAAAAATTGGGAAGGAATGCCAATTACACAAATCTATCATGATTAAACATGTTAGTAATGAAATCTATAGAATGCAATTATGGATACACAGAATGATGTTGAATTGTCATTCAGATCAACTGAGCAAACATGGTTTCAAATTAAAGTCCTTACTAATAATCAGTAATTATTAGTATTGTTGATATGAAAATAATCGTAGAGATATTTTCTAAAATCATAGTCAATTTAATCATATTTTGTGAACATCAGTTTGTTTGAGGCATGGTTGACATTGCATACTCAATTGAACATGTTTATATTTCAGGTACCCACACTGAAGTGAGTCTTCTTCTATTGTTTACTTCAAGGAGCTTGGTCCTTTTTGTCAAAATTTAGTTTTCAATGTCATATGAAAGATGACCACTTTTAAGTATCAAATTCGGCCTTAACAGGAAGACTGGTTGGAACCAAGAAAGCACTTTGACGAAAAAGAAAAAATAGTGCAGAAGTCTTAAAATACTTCTTTAGTTTGTACTATGTATGAGTCAGTGATTTTGATTTTAAGTTTGTATGCCATATTTCACCCATATCATGCTATATATTTAATCAGATAATGTTTAGATTTTCTGTTGATATTTATTGTGAGGTCAAAGGTCAACTGCTACTTTTTTTATGTGTGCTGTAACTTGTAAGTTTTGATTTTGTCTTTGTAAGAATTGTATTTGTATGTATAAAAGTATTATATAGGTATACTTTGTCAAAAGTTATACATTTATTACATGTAATGTAGATTTGGATCATGTTTACAAACATTTTGAAATGTTTTGAAGCGAACTAACAAGATATTTTTTTTTTGAAATGGGAAATCATACTTGTGGTTATGAATGTTGCTGAGATGAAAAGCACAAATATTAATATTAAGTATTAATTGGGTCAATTTGATCCCGTAAATATACTGGAAACAAGATTTTACATTGTGAGAAAAAAAGGGGCATTTACAACTAGACTTCCCGATATTTTAAGAATATATCCATTATGCGAATTATGATTTAATTGATAAAATTTTCTTTTAGAATGATGTTAGTTATTTCCCCTAATGCCAAGCCCATATGATACCAGTTGACTGGCGCCCAACTTAAAAGATATCATGTTAATTCCTTTTGCATTTTTATACATGGAATCATTTAATCATTTAGACAAAAATGCTTGATAAATGAAAATATCACTACATAAAAGGAACGCATTCAGCACCAAACAACTTGCTGTTTTGTTGTTATGAGTAACCAATAAAGTGTTCCCATGGGGCTGAAATATTGATCTTACAATAAGATTTGTCGCTAGAACTGATATATGTTAACTGGCAAATCCTGTACAACTAAATTATTTGGTATTCTGTTTATACAAAGATCACCCGCTGGAAATTAGAACCAATTGCAAAACGTTGATGCAGGTAGTCATGCCTTCATATTAGATTCTGACCAATTTTATTCAGTTTTTATGGCCATGTGGTTGCACGGTCATTGTCCTTGTGTCTGTCCCATGTATCCATCTATCTTTCTCAAATTAGTTGTCACAAACATTGCCATGACAAATCATTTCAGTCTGGTTTGATGGGAATTTGAAACGGCCGTCCTGAAGCAATGCTGACTGTTTTCCAAGACATCGGTTTCATGATGTATGTTGTCTGGATGACAACCTGTGACTGATGACAAATGTCTAAATTAGGAATACAAATTGATTTAACTTCAGTGGGTGAGGGAGGCTACTCTAGTTGGGTTACCTCCACAAATGTCAAAAGTTGTCGCATTTAGATATCAATTTCAAAGAAATATGTACAGATACCAATGCCCTAATTAGCCAATTTTTTATGTGACTTTTTTGCTTTTCATAAACAGTTGGCACAAAGTTTTTAGAAATTATGTTTTGCACATTTTTATAACTGTACTCATTCAAATATTAAATTTGCAAAGAAAAGGGAGATGACTGGTTTTGCTGTCCATGTTGGCAGTATTCTCCCATCTCAAGACAATTGAGAAGTGATAACTGAGTATACCCTATCCCTCGTCTATGATGTATTCATACTGAATATATCTTGAAGCATGCAACAAGCAGCCGATTAATGCACAAAAACCAATATGACCATATAAGGAAGTAAAATAGTCCATCTTCTTCCAAATAAAAAAATGTACTCACTCTTGCTGAATATTCAAATAAACGTATTTCCAAGGTTTGTCCATGTAAAAGCAACAAAATTAACCGCAAATAATACCAAAATCATGAACGATTCATGCACAAAAATATTGATACGCGGTGATTTGGTCTTAATCAATCCTAATCAATCATTACTAGACTCTTACTCAATAAAAGACTACCAGTTCACAATGTTGTAGAATACAAGGGATATGTTATGGATCTCGTAACAGAGTCTGATTGCTTGTTACATACTTCAAGGTTTACAGAATATAGCTGCTTCCTTTTACCTGGACAGATTAATTAATTAATGAACAGTTGATAAATTCTAATTCATAACTAAATGCAGTATTTACTATATCGATTATATTTGTATACAACCTTATGGCATGGGATTAGATTGAAGTAAAAGTGGGTGTTAATAGAAGTATCTATTGTGTTTTATATTGGGTTTTCAATTAGCAGATATATATTATGGGTGACTTCAATATAGACCTTCTAGATAGGAGTAGAAGTGAAGCAGGCGAAGTGAAACTGGGTGTTAAATGGAAGTATTCAAACTATTTGCACATACTGTGTTTTAACTTACAGACAAAACAAAAAAATATTGGACAGTGTAAATAAAAATTCAGAGTGCGGAGCGCCATTCTTTGTAAATGCGACCCTCAACTTTTATATTTGTTTACATTGTCCAATAATCTTCTTTTTTTTTGTCTGCACATTTCTGCCATTGTATTTCTTCTGCCAATGTATCTGCCAATATTATGCCCACTGGTCACCTGTATCTACCGTAACAGTACCAATAGTTTGATTCTTGCCCAGTTCATGGTAATAACAGTAATTTCCAGTAAGCCTTAATTGCCAGAGTTGAAGTTGAAAAATTCTTGGGATTTTTTTTCTACTCAAAGGTCACTTGTTTCTGTTATTGCCCACAAGAAACCTTAGCTATCACAATTCACATAGTGTGCACCATGTTTTGCCCCTAAACAACCACAACACAAACTCAGCTACTTTGCTGAGCAGATGATAAAATGAAAGTTCCACTTGTGATAAATCAGATGTGACAATATTTTGTTCCATTTTATACCCAGTATAAAAAGGACGACACACACATTACAAGAACTGGGAAAATATGGACTATATCAGAATTTTAGACTATCTTACCAAGTCCAATTGGTCTACTTGCAATGTATGTTACGATGAATTGAAATAAACAACAAAAACTGAGAAAACCTGTAAAAAATATTTCAGGATTTTCTTAATAGCAGAATATTTTTTATAAATTCAAATCTGGGGTCATATGCACAATAAATTATTAACTATTTTTGTTAGATCTGGTGTTAGGTGAAATCCGTTGCTTATGAGAACCTGCACTAATAAATTTGCTCACTGTAGTAGCCACTTTTTGTTAAGTTTTGTTGTTGTTTTTGGTTTGATTCAAATATATACACAATTTTAAAAGTCACAAATACTGGAAATTATTGCTAAATGAAGCAAATTCTGCTGCAATACAAACGTTCACTGAAAACCAGGTCTGACTTTGAAGCCGCTCTTTTGGTGCATGGAGAGATCGTTTTCTATCATAAATAATGCCATATTGATTTAGGGGCAGCTTCAAAATTTAACCGGCGGATTTCTACCGGTTCTGGGCGGTTGGATATTGTTTATTCCGGTTGAACCGCCCAGAACCGGAAGACAACCGCTAGTTGAGATTTGAAGCCGCTCCATATGAACTTCATCATAGAATATAGTTTTAGATAAATTGTCAATATTATTGCAATTTTAATATCAAATCTGTATGAATGCAATTTACTGCCATTTCAAGAATTGTGTATTGTTTCAATGTGTGATATACAAATGTGTGCTTTTTTGCAAAAAAAGAAAATATCTACCTTAAATTATTTTAATTTAGTAAGTGAATAATGCCAGTATAAATTATTATATTATAGTATTTGTATTAAATCTTGCCTAGTATTATTGTCAAGCCTGTGTAACTTGGTTCCTATACCGTGTTTTTGGCAAAATAAAATTTATTGTACATTGTAAACAAAAATCTAGGGTAAGGGTTACATTCACAAACAATGTTATCCTATAATCCCACGAGGTGTGCATGTGATTCCCATGAGGTGCGCATGTAATATCCATGAGGTGTGCATATGATACCCATGAGGTGTGCATGTGATTCCCATGAGGTGTGCATATGATACCCATGACGTGTGTATGTGATTCCCATGAGGTGTGCATGTGATACCCATGAGGTGTGCATGTGATACCCATGAGGTGTGCATGTGATACCCATGAGGTGTGCATGTTATTCCCATGAGGTGTGCATATGATACCCATGAGGTGTGCAGGTGATGCTCATAAGGCGTTCATGCTTCGTGCTGAAAACTCATACTTACATAATAAATAGTTCAAGTCATTGTGAATTATTCTATAACATTTAAAAACAGTTGGAATATGAAAAAGCTCTCCTGATGACAAATTGTAAAACTGGGTAGAAGAAGGTGTTGATTTGGTTGGGAAAATGAAAAATGTTAAAAAATGCATTTAGAAAAGTTGCTTTAATGGAAAAATGTAATGCTAAGTAGGGGATTAAGTTGCACAGGCTTAAACAGCTAATTGTGCTGGCTGTCATGTAGTAAATTATTGTAATGTTATGCTACAATGTTATTTTGATGGTCAAGTACATAGTAATTATTATTGCATACTGGTCTTATCATAAAGGAATGAACTGCATTCTCCTCTTCATGTCTGGGTGTGCATGTGATGACTAAAGTTGTGCATGGATAAGAGAATGCAGTCCATTATCTATGCCTGGGGTGGCTAAAGGTGTACATGTGTTCCAATGAGGTGTGCATGTGATGCCCATGAGGTGTTCATGCTTTGTACCTGCAATCAAATTTAGAGTCTCAAATAGAGTTTTCTATCAAGGAAAAAGATTATGTATAGAGTCAGCACGGACAAAATCTGCTTTAAGTCATCAGAAAATTGGATACCTCTGCATTTTCATTTAAATAGAAATGGATAACTTTGCTAAGGGGAGACATGTAAACTAATTGGCAATGTGGTTCAGATATCTGCACTAGTCGGAACAGTCTCTTTCTTCTAAAACTGGCAAATAAATTTGACCATCTTAAAAATATTGATAATTTCTCTTATCCACGCATTTGGCTGTGTGCCTGTGTACTTTTAAAGCATCAAATTGAATATGTTCCAGCCAGATGCCCAATATTTGACTTTGCAGTCTAGTTCAGATAACGGCAAGCTGATTAGTTTACATGTTTCCCCTAGAACTGTCCAAACTTTCAGCTTATCGGCTGCAAATCTGTATTTAATAACTTACTGTTAACATACTTGTACTTGCTTATGTCTGTTAAATATTTAAATGTGAACTCATTGATGATAATAAAATGACTCTTTCTGCATCCAGGCTGCTGTTCCAATTGAGTATCATTGAAAAAAGGGTGTTTGAAATTATCCTTGAAAAGCAAAATTAAGGAGGTGGTTAAAGTCCAAATAGGGTTATTTTTAATCCATTCATGGATTCATTCATTTATTTTCCTTCAAACAAACACTAAGGAACAAAGGATGGAGGAGGCGCAAGCCAAAGTAATTGTGCCTCCCTGACATAAAAACACACCAACAAATTATGTTAATGAAAAACATTTGAAAAGAGGTAGATTTCAGAAATACACATGTGATACACTCGCGGTCTTAAGTATTTCCGCGCAAACACGTTATTCAGCCATATCTCACAAGGGCTTTATAAGGAAACTATCTGGAAACTTATGTTATTGCTTTCGGTCAGATCTGATAGGTAATCTAGTTAAGTGTAAAATTGAGCTACTAATGGGATCAACCCCCTCACGTACTGGTAAGGGGCAACAACACAAATGGGTCGAAATATGTGATGTTTAGGTCAAATTTGATTTGACAACCCCTGGGTCGATTCACTACTCAAGTTGAGTGGTCATATGGAATGTGTATATGTTATAGAGTGACAAGCAGGCGATTAAATGTCCTGTTCACGCTTGACTGCGACAAGAGAATGCTTGGAAGCAACCGAAAAATGATCCTTCAATGACCCACCAGTTTACAAAAATAGGGCTGTGATGAATGTGGAGTGTTTTGTGACGGTATAAGACAGATTGAAAACCTCTTAAAACCTTTTAAAATTTCATATACCACCAGGGACCATTCCAAAAGCAACATAAGTTTTTCGAGTTTCCTTATAAACGCCTTGTGAGATATGGCTGAATAAAGTGTTTGTGCAGAAATACTTTAGACCGAGAGTGTAAGTGTACCAAATCAATGTTTAATTTCAGATACTAGGCCATGCAAAGCTTCAAGCATAGACACCTAGCTAGGACAGGAAATAAATTATGATTTTGGTATATTATAATAATCAGTTCTTATGAAATTATTTTATTCAAGTTTGATGGATTGTAATTCTTCACAACTTTAAGTCAATGCTTCCTAGATTTCCTAATTTCTAGACTGGATCTGATTTGATAATGAGCACAATCCTGAGACCTGGGACTCTTTTGTGACACTACACTTGATTTTCTCTCGCATCAGCATGCCCCACAAAAAAATCAAAAATTCGCTATAAAAGTTCTAAATATCGGATTTTCATCAGGTTTTTTGCTAATCAATAAAGGAAATGGTAGTTCTAACATGTTCTGTAAGCTTAAGCTTGTAAGCATGTATATATATTTCAAAATTACGACCCTACCCCTGAGTTTTTTCATCAAAATGACCGCAAATGATGTAAAAACAATTACTTAAATGCCCGGTGTAACTTTGTTTTGCGTTTTAGAAAGGGGCGACAATCCGGTAGGGGGGATGTGGCCCCTTAGGTGGACGAGGGTTAAAGGAGAAACATATAGATTGCTACATATACCGTCTTTCGATATGACGAGTCACAAATATTAAATCAACACTGTTTTGACCAAAAGAAATTACTTTTCTCTGTTTCATCTGAAAATTTCTAGCTATTTCTCTTTAACCGAATTAAATTTTATGTAACCAGGAATTACATATGATTGTTTATTATCAAAACCAGGATATAACCTTCAGTAGGCTAGGCACACACACCTAGATGTGTCGATTAAATCAACACTGTTGTGACTAAAAGGAATGACCCGCACTTGACTTTATTTCTCCTTAATATTTCTTGTAAATTGGATTGAATTTTATGTAACAAACATCACATGATACACGAAAGTGCTTCTGCAAATATTACTGGAGTAGAAGGACATCATTTGTGATGACTCACCCCGAAAAGGGGGACTTTGCGACAGAACACTTTTCAAGATACAGGTAAAAATAGGCAGCAAAAAATGACAAGAATTTTCAGCAGATTTTCTGTTGTAAAATTTGATCGCCTTGATTGATTTCAACAAGTAAGGTGTCATTTTAAAGCTTAGAAAATGTTAGAACAGATGAAATGAACAAATAAAAATTGATATCATCTTCAAAGCACCCCCACCTTTCGGGGTGAGCCATCACATTTCTGATACTGAAATATTGATAGTACAAGTTAAAGTCAAACCTGGACAAACATAATTCAATATTCAACGTCATACGGACACCATTAAAAAAGTTTGTACTTAAGTTTTGTTTCACTGTTTTTCTTCCTTTTATAAGGTGAACCTATTTCAC
>JXSR01S009967.1:0-10512 GCA_000969725.1 Ophiothrix spiculata
TACAGAAATTATGAGCACTTATCGTTATACGGTCAAAATTCACGACAATTTTAGTGTGATTTGACCAACAAGGGTAACCATCTACATCAAGTCTGTTTTATTTATATTTATCGTAAAATTTTCGGATGAATAAACATAAAAAGGTTAAATCTTTGTTTTCAGCGGTATAGGTAAAATATATGATACTGGTAAGTATTGATTTTAGCTTAAATTTTGAGACCCAATTTCATCGCTCTTTTTGCAAAATAAACACTCCGGTAAATGTCTCGGTATTGGACATACAGTTCAAAAATTCACACTTTTAAAAATTTTAGTATATTTTTAAGACTTTTTTTTTATCTGTTCTACGTAACATTTTCTGAAATTCAGACTTCTTTCAGAGATTTAATTTGATTTAAAATCTTATACTCCACCTCATGAATATTCATACCCACCGCCCAGATAGCAATACTGCAAAAATGTCATGAATATACTTCGGAGAGAAGAAGGCGAAATATTGCCACCTGTCGGTAGACTGCTCAATTCTAGCTAATTGCCATCATTTTATTTAAAAAATTGGAGGGTACTCCCACAGATAGGGGCAGGATAAGCCGACAAAGCTCAGGTGCGAGTGCGTGTTTTATTGTTGTCACTACGCATATTTTAATTCGCCAATTTGAAAAATATCAAAATGCTCTGACACTGAAACTTACTAAAAATGTTAAAGGGGTTTTTCTAATTGTTTTAACCAATTCTGATATTTACAAATTCTATAGCAAAATGTTGATTTTTCGCATCTATTCTTGCAATTTTCAGTTTAGTATTTATGACGTCATAAATACGTAACACCATGTTCGATTGTGATTAGTTTGCTATGAACGGATAGGAGACATCCTTGGTTGTACCATGGTACTAAATAAGAAATGCTTTATGGTTGTCAATATCAAAGAAAGAAGGTAGCGTTACCACCCTTTTTAAGTTTTTACAGAATATAGCATCGGTAGATAAAGATGTGTGTTATTTATTTAAAACTGTTGCCTTGATCATATAAACAGAGTTCAATTGCCTTCAAACGACATTCTTCTACTCAATGATAGCACGAACTTTGAAATTATTAAACTCTTTGTAGTTTTAATGTTTTTTTGAAAATCAAATACACCTAGGTACAACGAATTTTGATACAGCCAGTATATATCAAGAAAGAGCCAAAGAAAACAATCATAGATTGAGGATAAATCAAAAGAAGACTTACCCATTAGATAGCTTTATATCTCCTGAAAAGGCCATATCTAAAAATGTAACTACAGGGGGCAGTATTTTATCGTTGTGACAACGATAATACACTGCCAAAAAGTTGAGCAAACAATTGCTCAACATTTTACTCAACGTTGCTCATGGAGGCTGCAACTCAACTATTGAGTTAATTAATCATCAACACTGTTGGGAAACATGTTTACACCAAAGTTGAGTAATTGCTGTCGGTCCTAAGTTGAGCAATTTCAATTATAGCTCGACAGTTGCATGTCTTAATTCGTCATTTGTTTATTCTATATTCCAAATGTTGCCTAATGTGTGTTTTCTTTCATCAAGTGTTGAGCACTTTATTAATCATTTGTTGGGCATTTCTTATACCCGTCCCCCCTTTCTAGGTATACCCTCACCACGGGGCCCATTTTTTTTCAATATAAATTTCAAATAATGTATTTATGATGTTACTCATATGCGGGCTCATGTGTTTAATATTTGTGTTTGCCTTTTGTCTTTTAGTTTTTATCTAAAGTTTCAATCATATCGTCAGCGAATAGAATAGAACGTGAGTGTTGTGTATGTAATGTTCTATACTATAAAGACATGGAATATGATTGTGTTAAGCCTACTTCTGATGTCAATGATAATGTATTGATCATCCCAAAATCTATCAGTGCTGCAACTGCAGGGAGTTCCCTATGCTAAAACGTGGTAAACAAATCACAAGGCACGTTCAATTCTGAAGGATTGCACATAAACCGAATCATTTCGCAAATTGTTCCAGAATTAACACAATCATATTCCATGTCTTTGATTATGAAACACATTAAACACAACACTCATCTGCAAAAGTCTCCTCAAGACGTTCTATAAGCCCATTCGCTGAGCAGCTCTTTTATATATAACGGACGCCATAATAGCCAGTTGATTTCCGAGTGTAAACTAGGAAACCCGTTCGCGTGGCTAACATTCGACAACTTTTGCATTATTTATCATTGTTTCATTCAACGGTTGTAGAAAACCACTATAATTCGCCCAACTTTTTTCACAAACTTGATTTTGACGTCTTGCACAACGTTGCAGATTTGAAATTTTCACTCAACACCCAGTTTTCATCATATGTTGCATGAATTTTACTCAACATTTTAAACAACAAATACTAAAAGGGATTTCAACAACGTATTTTGCACAACATTTTTGCAGTGTATGAATATGTATTAAATATTGTTATGTACAGGGTTTGACTTAAACAATGAAACTTGGGATGCTGTCATTATTACCGCTTATACTTCAAATGATACCAAAAGGGCGAATGTATGGGAATGATGCTAAACTTTTCCAATGCCCCTTTAATGCCAAATATTTGCACCAAGTTTGGTGATCCATAAATCTATAAATCGAGTTTACTTGTCCGTATTTATGTGGAAATTATATCCAATTGATTACAAAGCCATACATACATTTCCTGCGAAATTCCTACTTCTATATTATTATTAGGTTATATTAGCACTTAAGTGCATAAGGGGGGTCCATATGGACCCATGATTTTGTTTTTCGCGCGAAACGCGAAAACGCAACATAACTTAATAAAGATGTTTTATGTTATTGTCAAGGTAGGGGTTGCGCATGTTTTGATGTTTTTGAGATAATTAGAATTAAACTGTTAAAATGATGGCGCTGTTCAAAATTTGTATTGTCCCTAAAACAAAAACGAAAGAGAGTCAATCTATGCTGTAAATTTTAACTGGACCGTTAGCCATCACCAGATTGTTATCATCCGTAACGGTTATTGCAGGTGGGTAACGAAGATCACATACGACGCGTGATATCAAGCAGCCTGTTGTAGTGCATATCCTCCCTATTACACTCTGTCCAAAATCAAGTGGATCTCCTTCTCTCGATATCCACAAGATATTTAGGTTCTGCTCATAACAGATACTATGCGGGGTTTTCTTCGCGTTTTCAATGTCCGTAAAGGCTCTGTCACACATCACGAAACGTACTAATAACGAACTAATAACGTACACTGGTTTGGTCATTGAAATACATGTATATTGATTACCAAACAGTGTACGTAATTAGTACGTTATTCGCACGGTACGGTGATGTGTGACACAGCCTTAATGTGTGACCTGTCTCAAAGTCTATAATGCATATAGTGTCACCAATAGTGAATGCAATCTGCTTACCATTACTGGCTATGTCTTTCATATGTTGGCATTTTACTTGATGTGTCCTGATCAACTCGCCATCACACTGGTGCACTGTGATCACATTTCCAGATTTGTGTTCAACCACAACCATATCATCAGGTGTTAAGGCGATTCTATTTGCGTCAAATATCCTAGGCCATGATCTTTCACACGATCCTGCTGATGAGAATACTTTAACTACACTTCCATCAGAAACCAAGAATTTGCCTTGAGGTGAAACGGCAACAGACATGACAGAGGAAGAGGAATAGTAATCGTAAGTATCCAACTTCAATTGTGTTTGCTTCTTGTATTCCCCATTGCATTTGTAATAAATGTTGATAGCCTGACTCTCAGCAACAGCAATTAAATTAGAATGTTTAGCAGCACAATTTGTTCCAGAAATCCCTGTTAATTCAGTTAGGGGAGTTAGTTTGATTTCCTTGTTAACTGCTGCAACTTGTTTCTTATTTCCAGATGTAACAAGTTTACCAAAATGTGAACAATCTATCTGCCTTGATTCAAAATGCAGAATACTCAAATCGTGTGACAATGTATCATCTTGATTGTAAAGTTCCCTTTTTCCACAGGTTACAGACATATCCAATTCAATATATTTTTCTTGAAGGATCTCGATGCGCTTTTGAAATGTTGTTTCAATGTCCTGATCCATCTTCTTCTCCCAAGTTTTCATTACGGTAGTTATATACTGAATATGAGATTTGACATCTTTGTCTTTGCTGACTTCAATCTTCTTTCAATGATGTCTAATTCTTGGTATTTCTTATTTCTATGCATTTCATACTTTTCCATGACGTCTTTCCTATCTCTTATTTCATGTTGTGGTTTGGGATGTTTGAGCACCAAGCAATAGTAACAAACAGTAACACTGCACGTGATACAGAAGAAATGCTGGCGCTCTCCGGAATGATTTGGACATAGGGGTACTTCATCTTGTATAGTGCTACTTCTTGAAGTAGCACACCTGTTCAAGTTCTCAGAAATATTCTTCAAACGAAGGTTGGATTTTCAGTTAATCAACCTTCCTCGAGGTACATTGGTAATATAACTGCATTCTGGACACTCGATAGTGGATTTCTTCTTAACACATTTCTTCAGACAATCAAAGCAATATGTATGAGGACAGTCTAGATCCTTTAAGAGATCCAAACATATACTACAAGTCAACGCCTTTTCAATCATAATCATATGCTTTTCTGAGGCTAGTGCCATGGTAGCAAAAGAAGTGAAACCTTGTTATTTTTGTCTTTAAGGCTGGGGTAGACCTTCAAATGCCATAAACAATTTTTGTACTCTAACTTTCAAACTAATTGCATAAACTATATAAAAGTATACATTTTTAGAAGCGGATTGTTATCGTGAACATGATGATGATATCAGTTTTTGACCAAAAATGCCCAAAACCGTATTTTTTGCCCCAAAATTTCTGGACAGCCTAACTAAAATTTGCATTGGTGACATTTTCAACTTTTTTGCTTTTTGGAATTTAGAAACAAATGTCTAGGAACGGTTTTCTCAATTTTTTTTAGTTTTATCTTAGTTTTTAAAAAAAAAGCCAAAAATAGGTCCAAAAATGCAAAAAATCCCACCGCTGCCACCAAAATGGCAATTTTTGGCCTATTTTTCACGATTTTTCAAAAAAATAAGGCAAAATTCCAAAATTTCAGGAATGCAAATTTTAGTTAGGCTTCTCAGAAATTTTTGGGCAAAAAATATGGTTTGGGGCATTTTTTGCCAAAATTGACATTTTTGGTCAAAAATTTATATCATCATCATGTTTAGGATAAAAATCCGCTTCTAAACATGTATACTTTTATGTAGTTTATGTAATTAGTTTGAAAGTTAGAGTACAAAAACGGTTTATGCTATTTAAAGGTCTACCCCAGCCTTAAGTCAAAGAATAATGCTTTGCCTTATTGTGATGTACACAATTTCCATTCAAATTTAATGTCCACAGCATAACCACAGAGTAATTTGAGACTAGCCGGAATCTGTTGAAATCTACTACGTTGTGTAAGTATTGCATCAAGCAAGTGATTGTAACAAATAATATCTAGACAAAATGAAATAGTAACCAAACTGAACTGTAATCAAATAATTTTGATTATTGATAGATAGCGATTGATCACGAGATGATTTAATTATACACGAATTTGCAGTACAAAAAAAAACATTCTAATTTACTTTACATCGTATTTATAGACGTGCATAGTTTTTATGGACATGTAAGGTGCCAAAATGTGAAGAAATTAACTTTCGCTCTATCTTTGTATTCATAGTATTTTAGCATGGGATCTTGTATATTTTTATCTAAATGATCAACATACTACGAACATGTTGTGTTACTTTCTGTTTTAGTCTTCAGCAAAGTACATTATTTATACTTATTTATACAAAGAAGTATTTATTTCTCAGAACCTTATTTCCATAAATACTATAGGGCCTATAATACAACATCCTTTTTATCCTTTAGTCCGAATTGGGTCTTCCTAGAGAAAAGCGAATTTAATCTGTAAATATTCAAGCTTTATCATATTCGTGTCTTTACACTTTAACAGACTTCATATAAATATATCATATTTTGACTCGACCTATATTATACCAATCTTGTTAGTTTTTATCTTATTTGTCTAAACAGGCCAGATGTGGTACAAAGTTTAAGTCCCGGAGTGAAGTGAAACAAGGCCCAACCTGTTTCTCCTGTATGGCACGTAAGCACTAGTTTAAAAGTTCATTGGCACTTGTAAATGAATATAGATAGCTGCACGGTTATAGCAATATTTTTTTACATGACAAGCCACTAGAGAGGATAGCAATTTGAGAACCTAAATTATTTGTTTTTGTTGATTAATTAAATGTTTAATTTAAGAAACTTAATTATTAAACACTTTGATTGCTACAGTACGATGTACGATTGGGGTTAGCGTGGTGACTTCTATTAACCCTTAACACATTTTTGTTTGAAAATTATTATCTCTAGGGAAAGGCCTATATCAGCAAAATCGCCCATTTTCATTATATCCGAGGTGAAATTCGAACCCACGATCTGGTGCTTCCCGATTTGGTTTCAAGCAATTCCATTATGAATTTGGACACAGGGTTATTGAAATGAATGACTACCAGTCTGATTGAGACCAATTCTGTCCTTCAGATCAGAGTAATATTTGTTTGTAAGATTTGATAACACCTTATTAGAGTCTACCTTCTTGACTTCAACTGGAGTTAACAATACTGGATCAGGCCATAATTCTTAAGACGAGCTTAAGCGATTGCTCTCCTATGCTCGCCTAAACAGTCTCTTTAATATAGGAGAGCAATATTTAGCTCACCTCAAGCTGCTTAAATCACCTAATATCTAATGGTATGACCTCAAATCACTCTCCTGACAACTCTCCTTGAACCTTTCAGAAGAGTTATTTATAGCTTTTTAGCATTTTTCAAAAACGAAGCCCTGCTGGATTCACTCCGAGTGATATCTCAGGAACAAATGTTTGAACCCTAAACAGGAGTTTTGACCTACATTCCTCTTGTTGGTATTCAACTCGTGCTAATGCTAAACCCCAAAATGAGTCAGAGGAAACCATATCAGAGTCTGTCACAGATGGAAGTCATCTTGGACAAATCGAATTTTCTTCAGTAGCGGATAGCAGAGGTAAACGCAGTGCAAGGATTTATTGTTAGGAGGGACAACTGACATAATGAAGCCAAAAAGGTGCAACATATTTTTTTGACGTAGCTTTTGAAAACTGACAAGCAAAAAAGGGGTCTGCAAAGCGCACAGATGACTCATCTAGAACTCAATTTCAATTTCTCAACAAAAATTTGATACAAAGTAACATTTTTTAACAATTTTTTTTTCTGTTCCTCTCTTTTTTTTTTCTTTTTTTAACACTTTCAATTTTCCCCTTGTTTTTATTGTTTTAATCCTTCAGAGGGCAATTGTTCCTTTGCCCCTCCCCGTGTGGTGCCGCTACTGAGCACATGCTATTCTAGAATTGAATTTAACAACATTTATAACTGTAAGCAATATGTCCTTGAACCTGTATTCGAACGGAACCTATGATTTAAGAGTGTGATGTCTTACAGTGTGTGCCACGAAGACATGCTTGATGGTGAAGTGCAAAACCTTAGAGATGTGATATTGTTATATTTTGTGAAGACCCATATCAAAACATTGTCCATCGCCAAATCCATAAGCATTCTTTTGAATGTACACTTAACCCATAAACATCAATCAATCCTAGACATTGGAAAAAATTACTTTGTGTAGACCGTTTTCAAAGACGAACATTTTGAGACCATTTTGAACACTTTGCTATTGATTCCCATTGGCCCATGTAATGGTCCTTGGTAAGACGTTTCATGTTTTTGAAAAAAAAAATCTTGAACCATCAGAGACGGGTCGTTGTAATGAGAGGAACATGTCTTGGTTTTGAGCGTCGGCACAATCCGCCGTACGTGCAGGTACGTGCTATCTGCGGGCAAAAACGTAGGCAAAATCGTGCGTCCCGTACATTGTAGGTACCGACAAAGTACGAATTTTAGAGCACGTAGACATGACGCAACAGTTTAAGAGCATGAAGAACTTTCTCTGCGTGCCGGCTACGTTCGGGATACCTATCAAACATCAATAAGGTCAGCACGTACTCGGTACCGACAACGTGCGCACCGCGTACGCAAAATACCTAACGCATAACGTGCGGTTTTGTGCCATTTTCCTCAAGGCCATTTACCTTGCGGTCTACGCGCATAGCACGTTCAGACGCCGTGCGTATATCGTACGTGTAAGTACGCTTTCTATCAATAATGTGGTAGTTGCAGGGAGTTCGTACGTGAAATAAATCAAGATATGGTAGCATTTTTAGATTTTTTGTAAACAAATTACAAAATTATGTGAGTATAAATCATTATGGCACACATTGTAGATTATATTTTGAAAAGTTGAAAGAATATGTAACACGGTACATCAATAGGTATAAGTTGTCTACCTTTTACAAAATTCAGATTTTCATGTCAAGCTTTAAAATGATACCATGTTTGTGAAAATTGAAGTTTGGCTTTTGAAGTTATAATGAATAGTGACAACAATATTTTATTATTTTCTTTACTTTTCTATCGTGAAATCGGACGCATGTTTTATTTTGTCATTAGGTACATTTTGCCCCTATAAATTTAGCAACTCGGAGAAGATTATATTTTCCTTTTTAACATAATAGCTGACAATCTATTTCAAATGTGTTTTCAAATTGGTTTGTGTTCAGATAATAACATAACTTTCAAGTTTGTAAACCATGCCCCATACACACAAGTTATGCTCAGATGTATCTTCTGAATACATGTATAAATCTGTCAAACAAAGTACAGGGACAACGTAAAAGAAGATTTAAGAAAAATGGTTTGAACACAGCTACTAATTCCAGACTCTTTTCAAAACCATTCATGCCATTAGACCTTTCCAAAAAGGACACAGTTAATTACAGCCTAATTCCAGACTCTTTTCAAAACCATTAGACCTTTCCAAAAAGGACACAGTTAATTACAGCTAAATCCAGTGATATTTTAACAACTCTTTTATAATGAGATAACGGGTATTTTCAGGAGATATGGGGTATTTTGGCGTGAATTCTATAAGGGATACCTGAGCGTCATGGTTCGGGAGGGGCAGTCATATTTGAAATGGATGCAGGTGTAAGGATCGCGCTCCGATAGGCTGGGGCATGCGATGAGTGCACATGCTCAAACAATGAAGGGTCATTGGGCAAGAGCTTGATTATAATTGGCATTCGTTGAGAGAAAAATACAAATATATGAGGTCTTAATGATCATAAACCGTGGGTCTTTGGATGAGAGCACATGCAATTATAAAATAATGGGTCTTTGGGTGTCAGCGATTCTGAAAGAGGTGGAGGGTTATGCCTTACATATGCGTCACCTCCAAAATGGGACTTCCCCTCCCCCCGAGCGACTTGCCAAGCGCTAACCGAGGGACACGATACCAAGGTTAGACAAGCAAATCTGTTCGGAGTGAGCTATACCGTTGGTTTTGATTGTTGTTTGCTCCAGTAAGCAGAAGAGTATTTTGGTACGTCGTCAATAGGCAAATATCGCTGTGCAGCACCAAATATTTGGATCAAAACGTACACTCGTAGATATGCACGTGGTAAAGTCACAAGAAGCAACTCCAAATGATACAAATAAAGCATTTCAGGAAATATACTCTAAAATAAATGGTTGTTTTCTACTATCTCTCTGGGTAATGCTATGTACAACAACAGTTTTGATCATATTGCTATTTAGTGTATTAATCAAATTTCAAAAATCTTTTTCGAAATGGAACCTGGGGATTTTTTTTCATTTAATGGTTGTTTTCTACTATCTCTCTGGGTAATGCTATGTACAACAACAGTTTTGATCATCTTGCTATTTAGTGTATTAATCAAATTTCAAAAATCTTTTTCAAAATGGAACCTGGGGATTTTTTTTTTCATTTTTAAGTGAATCAAGAAATAGTAACATTTTAGATTTTTTGTAAACAAATTACAAAGTTAAGTATAAATCATTACAGCACATAGATTTTATTTTAGAAAGTTGACAAAATATGTGACACGTTACATCAAAAGGTACAAGTTGTCTACCTTTTACAAAATTCAGATTTTCATGTCAAACTTTGAAATGATACCTTGCTTGTGGAAATTGAAGTTTGGCGTTTATCTTGATTTGTTTGCCAGTTTAATTTGCCTATGTCTCCAAATTTGCACGATCGACAACTTGTATATTTTGATGTAACGCATCACGTTTCAGTTGTTCAATATACATGTACTACTGTATAAATTTGTGCGCGATCAAAAAACACGTGCCACCGTGAAACGTGTTTCTCATTGGTTAATCTGATATTGTGCCTTTAACCCTCGTCTTCCTAAGGGGGTACTCCCCCCCCTAACTGATGACCGCCGATTGCACCAAAACGCAAAATAAAGCGACCCCTGGCATTTGGGTAATTGTTTTTACATCCTTTGCTGTCATTTTGACGGAAACAAATCGGGGGTACCACCTAAGGTAGGCCGGGTAGGCG
>JXSR01S009968.1:8679-21380 GCA_000969725.1 Ophiothrix spiculata
ATCAATTTGGTTGTAGAAATGGCCAATCTTTCCATTTCGTCGGTTGCATCACATACCGGTCTATATGACATTTTTTAACTTTTTTGAGAAAATTTGTCTGGATAGATATATTGATGATATCTTCATATTTACCAAGTTACAGACCTTAATTTAGCTTAATTAACAAGAAATAATAATTAATTTTGGTCTATATGCATTCTATTTAAATTATGCTTTTCTCAAACTGCACTATATTCAAAAATCATGTACTTAAGTATAGCGTAAACAACACATCGATCTATATGGTGCACTATTCGAATTTCACGATGAAATTTTTTCCCCACATACAGATCTGTATGAAATAGCTCAGTTTGACGTATTCAATTACTGTACCAAGAGATCGCTAAATGTAAAAAAAAAGCATTTTCACATAGAGATCTATAAGTTCATGAAATAGGGTTACAAGTATATTTTATAATTTTAGTTTAAATTAAAAAATAATAACAAGTTTGAAGCCTTTTCTTTTAAAAATGTATTAGTATCAGAAGAAAACTTCAAGATATGTGTTCTGATCACTTTCATGCACATATCAAATTGGAGATTTTGATACCACATGAAAGCTCATATGTGACCGTCTACCCCAAAACAGCAGTAAATGCCAGCGCTTGTCATTTTCACTTTTTTAATTATTTGCAAAGACAATGCTTTAAGGATTAAAGTAACACCTTAATGAACTTCACACGATTTGCAGAAGTCAAGTTATGGTCCGTCAAAGGTTGTCAGGGAGTAAAACGTATAACTGAGATAAATGCGTTCAAAGATTAGTAAGCCCTATATTTTCTGTTGATCGTCTTAAGAATATGCCAATTTATTTCACATGTCCTATCATTTTCTTGAAATGAAACTTTGCTGGTATTTTGTAGTAAGCACTAGGATTGTGAATCTGTCAAAAAATCAATTTCGGCATATTATGACCTTGACATGTATTTTCACCTGTAGCGCAAAATGAAGTTTCTGGCATTTACTGCTCATAGGAGCTGGACGGTCACATATGTGACCCCTCATATCTAAAGGTATCTTAAGGTTGGCATAGTAAATTACGTGATATGGGCAATTGAAGCTGAGCATAGTACAAAAGCACGTTCAAGGTCAAATTTCTAATTTCATCAGAAATGTTACCTTTGAAGTACATTCTATCATATTAATCAGGTTTCAACATCCAAGACATAAGACAAATGTTTTAAAAACCGAAATAAAAATTCTTTCTCCATACAAGTCTTGCCAGTATGTCTGTCGCAACATCGCAAAAAATGTCGAAATTAAAAAATAAAAGGCATTTATTTAATTTTCATATGCGCAATATAATCTGAGGCTAGTCCAAGTTTCAGAATCTTAAGCATATAGCTTATATCAGAAGCTTATACAAAACACATGATTACCTCTCAATGAATTCAAAATCAGTTGTTTAAGTTTCAAAGGAATTTCTGTCACCAAAACATCATAAATATCCTGATATTGCATGATTTCCTTGGTTACAAAATGTTTTCACAAACGGCGGCATCTAACACATATCATGAGAGAGATTATGACGCAAGTTTTGCTCCCTAAGGCTGATGAACGAAAGTAGCAGTCCCTCCTTGTCAATGCAATATTTTTAATTAATGCATAGTGTCATGGGTATAATGTATCTAAGATGATCCAAGATTGACAGGTGGCTGGTTTTTATCATCTAAAAAGCTATGGCCATAAATTAAACAAATCCTGTTTTTGGTTACTTTGAGTTCCAAAGTCTTTAAAGGTGTAGGTTCCTATTTTAGGATGTGTATAATGTGCTTTTAACTGATTGACCTTGACCTCTGAAATACATTGTGGAAGGTTTCAACCTTAGCTTGTGTCTTTTTTCCTCCTGAGAGGCAAAAGAAAGTATGCAACCCTGGGGATGAGGCTGTTATGTAAATACAAAAGAAATGGAAAATAGGTATACCAATTGATTTTACATTTTGTGCTATATCTCCAAAATTATAAAGAATTTTAAGGTCAAATTTTGGATTTATAATTAGAAAAATATGGACTTTCATTTGGCATCAAAAAATATACTACTTCCGGTTGAGCCCAGGGGGATGAGAATGTGATCGGAATCTACACCTGTAAGTATCAATGTATGAAATTTCATTAAATGTAAATAATCTTCAATAGGTATCATTATTACGTCCCTTTTGTTTGGAAGTCCTAGGGGATTTTTATTGTGTTGAATTAAAGTTGTAAAGTACTGGACATAAGCTTACATGGTATGATACTCCAGTCAAATAAGGGAGGTATACGATATGTTTACGGTGTCATACCAGCATGAAATTCAGATGATACCTACCAGTAATTGCTTGTGGTAAGAAGGATGAAAGCATGCTGCAAGGATGTAATTCAGATTTAAAATCTTGCGACTTAATATGATGTCTTATGGCCGATTACAAACCGGTCAACAAAAGAAATCACAAATGTCATACTGATGTTTCGGCCTTGTGGCTTTCTTGCAATTACCAGACATCGGTCGGCCGTTGGTTGTTATGTGACCAATGCATGGTACTTACGGGATGAAATTTAGTCCAAAAAAAAGAGTGTTAGGTGTATACTATATTGCATAGTTCATAATATTTTGATACCGCAGGTTCATTAGGAAGTAAAGGTTGTCTTCATATGTTAATGAAATTGGCAAGCTGTGAAAAACTCATGGAACTTTGTGGAATTGGTTTGGCTTTTTGATAAAGGTTGCTATTCTGTCTAAATCATGGATATTTGAGTGTAATGTTGTAATTATATATTTGATGAAATTTTGGGGGAAAATTAATTGATACTCAACTGAACTGGAGTTTACTAATTAGTGACTATGCTGTATTAAAGATTTCCCATGTTTATTAAGGTTACAAATAAACACTTTTTTGAGGTTTACATTGATTTGCCTTAAGTATGTTTATTGTTTACCCATAATTTGTTGGCTCATTTTACAGGATCCGTGTTGGATTTAAAGGATCCATCACAATTACGCATGAGAGGAAATCTTGAAGCAGTGTTGTTTTCATTCAAATTATATTGAGAGAACCTGAGATATAGCAAACAAGTTTAGTACATAATTTATATACATAATACGCAGATTTGAATTCAAATTTGAAAAATTCTATCTCTGTCCACCAAAGAGGGCCCAGGCAGAATCGGACACACCCGGGATTAGACACAATTATAAATTTAAGATCTGTCCAGACTGGGAGCATTGGAAATTGGAACTCTATTACAAGCAATGTAGATTTGCAGATACTCAATGGTTTGGATTTATTAATTGTTACATCCCTGGTCACCATCAGTTCCAGACTTCCAGGAACATGATGTTATTCTTATTGCCCCATATCTGAATACATAAAGGCTGGTGTTTGCTGGTCATATCAAAGTGATCAAATAGGACATTTTATACATGTTTCTCTAAACATAAACATAATTTCCTTAGTATGTCATATAATAATATATGTTACAACTTATGAAACCATGATGTCCTCTCAATCCATAATTTGATAGCCATGGTGCAGATAAAAAGGACATATAACTGTATAAGCTTACTAAACTTAAATGCTCTCTTTAGACCTAAATTTAAGCTTGTCCAAAAGCATAAGAAAACCCAAATATAGTTTGAACAATATTTTGTATAGAAAACTTATTGATAACATATACTTGTCTGAAGTGGTTTATAAATTTAGTACTGTTAACTTATATTTATGAAATAATTATGTTTTGTTCAAACAAAAAAGGAACCTTTTAAACACATTAACATGTTGCATGTTGAAAGGTTACTTGAAATAACATCTTGTATTCACAGCCAGAAAGAAAATAGATTTTTAAGCTGTACTCATTTCCCTGTAGAGAGAGTTAACACTGGCAAAATGGTCAAGGGACATCGCACATTACAGCTTAAAATAATGAAGATTCACACACAAAACCAGGGGAAGGAAGATGGACAAATGTGTTTGTTGCACGTTGTGTGTTGTCAATGTTATGATTATGGCCTTTCCCGTGCCAGTAGGGAGAAACATGGGATTTGTTGTTATTTCTGTATACAAGAGACCAAATCAAAACGCAAAATGATAAAGTGTCAAAATGGTTAAAGATATCCAATTGTTCATACAAATATGGTGCCTAATGGAAAAGCAGAAAACACGCTTAAATCAGTACAAACGTTGAATGTACTTTCAAAAATATTCACCTATGGAAAAGGGCAGCATGAAAATGATTTTCAATTATTCTTTCAAATTTTGTCAGTAGTGGCAAGCATCCTCATAAATTTGCTTACATTTGCTTTAATAAATAAAGAAAAAAGTTATTGGGTTTTGATCTTATTGGCATTTTGAACAGCACCCTTGAAAAAACGTTTTATGCAAATTAGCACAAAAACGACTCATTCGATTTGAATATTTTTGCCACTGAGCAATGTGCCGCGTGAAGTTAGAAGATTACAAGGAACAGCAATATAAAACTTTGCGTTTTTGCACATTGGTATCTAGGTCACTTAGTGTTAAATTTTAGTTGCATTGTCAAAATCTCCATAGGCTTACTATGTTGTCATGATTTTTAAAACCTGTTGAATACTTTTGTAGTTTTTGGTTTTTTACAAAATTTCAACATAAGCATTTGAAAAAATTAATGGATTCTTTTTAATGGATTATTTCACATGTATGCACATATTTTATTCTGCCACACACTATGTACATCAATTTCATACTATGATATTTTTAATATAAAATATAAATTAAATAAAATATGATTAAGACTATTTTATTCAAATAAAATATTATTAAAATATCTTCAATATAAATACTTGGTCTCAAAAACACATCCATAGTCCAATTAATTGATTGATACTTCAAATACATTGTAACTACTTCAAAATTTAAAATCTGTAAATTGTGTACATGTCATACACAGCACACATGTACGCATATATATACAATCGTCATAAAAGATTAAAATCTGATGCGAGGTCACGAGTGGTGTGCAATTACAAGTTCAAGCAAATTTACCATCCTTCCCTTGATAATTGTCCAAGATTGGAGGTGACCATCAGCCCATTAGTTAACTAAAACCCTCTGGTCTTTCTGACAAAGATGAAACATACATTGATTATGGCAAGTGCTTAATTTTTGATATGACAAATGGTTGCCAGGGGGTGCTCAGCCCAAAGGATGATGACCAATGTGCAATTTATCAAAACTAAAATGCCCTTTTCTCTCTGATGAAATATAATTAATTATCAATATGGAGAATGTTTAGGATTACCACTACTATAGTTGTCCAAACTATAATAGCCTCATACTTAGTCTATTCTTGTTGGTGGAACATATATCTTTATTAAAGTAATACTCTAAGATTTTGATCAAAAATGGGTTTAAGTAAAAACAGCATAAAAATAAAGGAATGCGACTATCTAAAAGTGTTTTCAAGTGTATTTTGTCAAAAAATTGTTATGCCACTGATAAATGGATAAAAAGGACATGCATGCCTTCCTATATTAACTGATTAATGCATGTGGAATTAAATTTGGGATCCCGAAATTTAATTCAACAAATGGCCATAACAGAAAAAGTAAACATATTTAAGCCAAATCATTTGGAGGGTATTGATATCTATCCAAAACAAACCCAATAAGCTTAAAAAATCAAAAGTCATGGGTGACAGGTGGCACTTCATTTTTGACACTTTATAGTATTCCTTTAAGTGCTTAATTTTGGCTTGGACAAATGGATGCAAAGAGTGCTCAGACAAAGCTTAGGGATGACCACTACTCAATTTTGCCAAAACTGCAATGCTAATTTCTCATTGATGAAACTTACTTTGATTATCAAGTGCTTACAGGTGAATTCTTGGAAATGCTCAGCCCAAGATTAGGGATGACCATTGCCAAATTTGTCAAAATTTAGATATTCTTTTTTCTTTGACGTAATCTATATGATATAATTATAAAATGACAAATAGTTGCTTGGGCCACCATCATTCCCTTGATTGTTGTTTGAGATTGGAGGTGACCATCAGCCCATTAGTTAACTAAAACCCTCTGGTCTTTCTGACGAAGATGAAACATACATTGATTATGCCCCTTGCTTAATTATTGATATGGCAAATGGTTGCCAGAGGGTGCTCAGCCTAAATGGTGATGACCATTGTGCAATTTGTAAAAACTTAAATGTTCTTTTTCTCTCTGTGGGAACATATATTTATTATCAAGTGCTCAAGTTTTGTAAGACAAATGGGTGCTCGGGGTGCTCAGCCTAAGATTAGGAATGACCACTGTTAAATTTGTCAAAACTAAAAAGCTCTATTCTTGTTGGCAAAAACTACATTTATTATCAACAGATTATTTTTAACTTGGGGGCTGCTCAGAAATGGTTGCCAAGATGTACTTAAAAAGGATAGTGACCACAGTCAAAAGGAAATGTGCTTTTTCTGGATGGAACATACATTGATGATCAAGTACTAATGTACAAATATTGACTGCTTGCCCAAAAGTGATCTTGTGACTATATATTTCCCGAGACTGAAGGTCAAGGGAAATAGTTAGATAGTCTTAAGATCACTGAGGGGTAATAGTTTTTACTATTGCCAGAATTAAAGAGCAGTCAATATTTGTTAATGTACAAATATTGACTGCTCGCCCAAACGTGATTTTGTGACTATATATTTCCCTAGACTGAAGGTCGAGGGAAATAGTTAGATAGTCTTAAGATCACTGAGGGGTAATAGTTTTTACTATTGCCAGAATTAAAGAGCAGTCAATATTTGTTTATATACCAATTTTGTTTTGAGAGGGCAATAGTAACTTACTATTGTTGACCAGCTCAAATCAAGCCAACCTGCATTCATTTAGACCATAGATTTATATCATTTTTCAGAAGTTTAACAAATGTGACCATCCACCACATACCTCCAGTTAAACTCAGTCCATGGTTTCATTTTATTGCTGATTTATAATTATTGCGTCACATTTGTGTATGGTCTCAGATAGGGTATTCATATGAACAGGTATGGGCCTGGATAGGGTATCCGGCCGGGTATCCAGTGGAATAGATAGGGTAACTTTTGGTCTCAGATAGGGTATTGTTTTACTCATTTGTGACCCGTCATATCAAAAGGTACCTTAAGGTCGGCATAGTAAATTATGAGATACAGACCATTGAAACATCAAAAATTACATCCAAGGTCAAATTTCTAATTTCATCAGAAACGTTACCTTTAAAGTGTATTCATATTAATCAGGTTCCAACATCCAAAACTTAAGACAAATGTTTTAAATACAGAGATAAAAATGCTTTCTCCATTCAAGTTTTACCAGTATAGAAACTTAAAACTCGATTTTCTCATAACTATAGTTTTCTGAATCAGCCTGATTTTACCAATTTGGATGTAACTTTGCAACCGAACATCCAGTAACCAAAAGCAAGGTGCAATTTTAAAGCTTAAAATATAATCTTTCAGATGAGACCAAAATATTAATTTTCATTTTGGGACCCTTAAGGTACCTTTTGATATGATGGCTCACATTTATGGTCTGTTTTTGGTCTCACATAGGGTCACCTACCCAGATGCAAATATCAGTTCATGTCCTCATATTTTTCCTTTTTTTTGGATTACATAAACATGATCATAGTATTATAGTAAAGAAAAAAGTTTGCATGGCAAGATTTTCTCCATTTTCTTCCCATTTATTAGACAGCATTTCCTCTCAATCCATTAGTAACGGATTTATGTCTGAAAAAAGAAGTGCCTCTCGGGACTGTGCGATTTGGTCAATGGCACAGTAATATTGCAAGCTAGTTTGCCATGATAATTTGATTGTATCATAGCTAATCAGAGAGCCACCTGAAATATGGGCTTTATATTGGATTTGCTCCAGAAATATTGTTGCTTTCATTCAACATCCATTGCTGTTATTGGGGTTTAAAAATATGTTTGTATTAGGTATAGATTCAATGACAAATTTTAAAAGGAATCAGTAGAGAATTCAATGGTTTTCATGTTAAACTGAAACATTTGTGTAATATAAAGATTCAAAATATAAACGCATTGAATATGAAGCCCGGAGTAGCTCGAAGATAAAAGTGGTACGCAGCTCGTCAGAAAAAACGTTGAAAAAGGGTCGACTTTTGCCCCTTTGGTGTCGTCGACGTCTTTAGAAAAAAGGGATGCCTTTTCAGGGTAACTTTCGACATTAAGGGTCGCCATTTTACGATATCTTCTACTTTAGGGTCACTTTTTCGCCAACTATTCTAAAATTCCACGAAATAACTACAGAAAACGCTTCCAATGTATTATTTTTGTTTTCTATGGCAGAAAAAAGGACATTGTTACTCCGTTAAGGGTCCATTTCAGTGTGTTACGCCATTAATGGGTCAAATGTCCATTGCGACATTTAGGGGTCGATTTTAGTGCATTACGACATCGCGAGCATGCGTACCACTTTCTTCTTCGAGCGGCCCCCTGGATATGAAGTCATTACTTTTTGAGGTGTTTTTTTCCATTACAGGTCATCACAAAGTAAATTGGTTTGGTTTTTTTAAACATGATGTATTTCGTGAAACAGAGTTATAACTCTTGAGTTTCAGACTGTTTGCAGTCTTCAGACAATTGATCCTGGTTTTAAAGATTTGTAGATGGTGTATACGTTTTGTTACTGGTACTAATCATATATTCACTTTTGTTCACTTTGTGGATGAGATGGGAGGTAGAATAATCTGTTAGGACTGAGTTGGCAATGGTGGCCACAGTGATATTGCCAATGATAGACCAAATCAGAAAGAAAATTGAGGACAAAAAGAATGTATTAAATCAGGAAGAATAATTATTGGAAAGAAAAGTGGGAAATCTGGAAATATTGGGATTAAAAGATAGAAAATCTGGAAGAATTTGCTCTGTGCACCCCCCCCCCCAACCCACCCCCGACACACTAGTAGGCGACCTCACATTTCCAGTGTTCGGACCAGTTTGTTGGAGTGGTTCACAATGCCCGATGGTATTTATAATAAAAAATACGTATGGAAAAGCAGATTTAGCACCTTTAATGTAGTGTGGTAAATAATCCGAGCTGGAGGGCTGAAAACAGGATGCTAATCACTGGATCCAACCAGATTGCTTTGTGTTATCTTAACGTCAGATCGGGTTAACTTGACAAGGACGGGCATCGCAGATCACCAGCTTGACTACGACTTCAGTTATTGAATCAATAAAGACAACTTTTTTCTACTTCTACTTCTACGCTTATTCTCATCAAAGCCTTTTCAGCATCTAGATGAGCTCTCTGGTTCTAGAGAGATGATATACTTTTGAAGGTATAGTGACTTTGCACTCTGGTCCTAGAGTAGATGACGTATTTTGACATACAGTCACGGTTGCCGGGGAAGGTTCCCCTACTCTTATTTCGAACGGCCGTAGCCTAGCCCGTGACGTTCTTTTACATCCGACTTCTAGTCTTTCATTTGTTTATATGTTGATAATCAGAAAGTGAGTATATATTGGTTTGCATCAAAAAGGGTGATTGAAAATGTAAAACAGTTATAAAATTAAAAATAAATTTATAAAAATATAAAATGAGTTAGTGAAGTTAGTTATTCATATCAGCTTGACATTTCAGTCAAATCAGTTTAGTCATAAGGCCCAATGTTAGGGTTGACACAGAGTTTTTTGGCACAGCAAGTATTAAATGCAACAACTACCCATGTTTAAATTATTTCCCCTTATACACCAATGCACCTCAGGATTAGAACAGAGCTTTAATGATATAAAATCAATATCGTTTAGAATATTTTTTTATTTGCAGCTGCATAAAATATTCTATTATATAGAATAATCATTATTGTACATAGATATGTGTGAAATTTTATTGAATAACGAATACATATTGCACAAAATTGTAGGAAGAAAAACTCTGAACCAGCCCTTAGCCACTCAGTCAACTAAGTCAAACGGTCCCCTCAGTTTTGTCAGTGGGTTAAATCAGTAACACTGCAAATTTTGCAGAACACCAGATGCTAGTGTTCTGATGGCATATTTTGACAATCACGAAACATTCTCATTGCATGCTGTTTATAATATAAGAAAGCTACTACTTCAAAGTTTCCGAAAAATTTAACATTGCTCATATATTTCCTATAAATTTGTAGTATGACAAATATGTGACATTTGTTACACTTTTTAAACAGCTTACACATGTTCAAAAATTTGAATTTTAACATTAGTGTCAGACACCCGGACAGCAATCTGAAATATCCGTTATGCTGATGACACTACTTTGCTTGCACGCTCAAAGGTAGAACTACAGAAACAAGATACAGAACTGGAAACAACATTTCAAAAAACATTTCACCTTGTTTAGGCTTTCGCCAAGGAAATCCAACTTGGTAGGCCCTACTTGGTACCAAGTATGCTGAAGGAAGCTTATCTTTAATAGGGATCCCAAGATGTTTTTAAATTCAGTAAAGATGTAGTCACACATTTGATCTCCACATAAATGCAGCCAAAACTCATGTCATGGCTCATATTCTCCTATGCGGAAATGAAATCAACCAGGTAGATCGATTCAAATACCTTGGCTCAATGATAGGGATTGACGGTGATTCTGTGCCAGAGATCAGCACCAGGCTAGCAATTACAAGGAATGCTATCAAACAACTGCTTGGGATTTGGAAGGCAAAAGAGATCAGCTTACCCCGGTGAAGAAAAAGTTGGTGAAGACCTTAATGTGGAGTATAGCCCTCTATGGTGCAGAAACTTGGACAATAAAACAGGGTGACATGAAAAACTACAGTCATTTGAGTTGTGGATCTGATGCAGAATGCTACAGGTTAGCTGGAAAGATAGGAAAACAAATGCGTGGTTTCGCGAAAGATTTTGGAGTCCCTGAAGAGGATAAGCTATATTGCTGATCAATTGATTATTGGATTACTGATGCATTGTGGGAAAAAAGGGCTCACATTTCAGGAAATTTTGAGCCCTTTTCATTCCCACAATGCATCAGAATCCGATAATCAATGGATCAGCAATAGCTCACGGTATGCTTTCACGACTGAAAGAGAGAAAGCTCTCCATGTATGATCAGATAGTTTAGTTCAGATGACAGTGGAAGGAGAAGTAGAAGGAAAGGCCAGGCCTGGAAGAAGGAAGACAGGTTGGATCGATACCATCAGGGCATGGACAGGTGGAATAGCCGTGGCAAGAAAAAACGCAGACAGGAGAATTCTGACAGTCTTATGAAGACTAAGACTATGGCAACACAACAGAGGCAGAAGCAGTCAGACAACTAAGGTGTTCAAAAGTTGATATTTTGAATGTGTGCATGCAAGTTTTGAACATGTTGTTTCTCAAAAAAAAATGTGCAATAGAAAAAAACGCATGATGGATTGTGACCATCACTTCAGGGTTAATCAGTCTGGCTGTTTGTCATTTTCATTTTGCTAACATATTTGTTTCTGTAAAATACAGATATAATTTTACTAATTAAAATTACATTAAATTAAATTTACAGAAAATCAATATCTTTAAAATGATATTGTGCCAAAAAAATCTTTGCAGAAAACTTGATGTCCAGCACTTTAATGCAGCGGTGTAATACGCAATCAGACCTAGAGGGGGTACCAGGCGAATTAGCTGACAAATAATCAAGCAGATTGCTTTTTGTTATTCTAATGTCACACTAGTTCAATTTGACAAGGGGAATTAGGTCACAAAATCTTCTAATAAACCTTCATCTCATATGTGACTTTCCAGCTTCAAACAGCCGTAAAGTCGGTATTTAAACTTCATTTGGCGCTACATATGAAAATACATGTAAAGGTCGTAATGTTTTTTTGCATGTTCACAATATTCGAGCACTCGACAAAACACCTGTAAAGTTTTATTTCAAAAGAAGCTAAACTATGAAAAAAATTCACACATTAGAAGGACTATCAACAGAAAATATATATACATGTATATAGCTAACTGGTTTTTGAATGTGTTTATCCCAGTTTCATGATTTACTCCATTACAAACGTTGACAGACCATAACTTATGAATGTCAGGTAATGTTCTATTTTTAAAATAAGGAATTTGGAATAAGTAAATAAAAGTGAAAATGGCCAGAGGCCAAATTTGTGACCATCCATCTGGAACCAGATGTAAATGCAGCCTCTTGTCATTTTTGCTTTTACAAACATTTGGATAAAATATATTATTATTTTACCTCATTGAACTTCGTTCAGCTTCCAGAAGTCAAGGTATGGTCTGTCATGGAGTAAAAGATGCAACTGAGATAAACATGTTTTTAGTCTGTAAATCCTACGGTCCATGTCCATATGTTCAAAAGAGGTTTAAGATTTAGACCAGGTTTAAAATTAGACCAGGTGCAAGTCAAAATTACTAATGCCTTAAGGAATAGGTCGCCGTTTCATTCCTATACAAAACAGCCTCCAGATCATGGCAGATATATTGGCTATTAAGCGCCTGGTTGCTTATACATTTGCATTTATTTTGAGATTATGATCTGGATGAGCTCACAAGGTGAAAAATGTATATGGTAGCCATGTTGATTTTTTGCTAGGTCGCCTCAATGCTCAAAATTTTCTCCAACTCGCTACAAAATTTCTCTAGACATGGTCTCAAATTTCACAAAAACAGCAAAATTATGGTAATCCTTAACCAGTCTCACTACATTGGTACCA
>JXSR01S009968.1:55038-74638 GCA_000969725.1 Ophiothrix spiculata
TCGGATTTTTATAGCGCTTTTTAACTATGTATGCAAAGCGCTGTCGCCAATTATTATTACGCTGCCGTCAGGAAACCGTCACAATCATTTCGCATTAACTAGTTGTCGCTGGCCAAGCGCGCATCCTATCTGCACTTAGATTGTAATGTTGCCCATAACAGCTACCCAATGACGCTCGGGTCGACGAAGCAATGAGGATTAAATGCCTTGCCCAAGGACATAACTTGTTGGCCGTAGCGGGGCTCGAACTCGCGATCTATTGATTCGGAGTCATGCGCTATTCCACTAGACCACACGAGCTCCTCGTAAATGTAACCTGTACCCTATATTTTTATTTAGTCTATAGTCTAATTGTCTTCCTCAAGACTGAAAACTGACATATTTTCCTGTATCTCACTAAGTCAGAACCACAATGCCTCAGACATTGGATTCAAAAACCCAGAGTGCAGGGCCCAATTTTGTGTAAATGCGACCTTCACCCTGCATTTTGTTTACATTGTCTTAGGACTCATGGCACTGACTTTTTAGCAATAATAATAATTGATAACAATTGACATAACTAGTGTATCCAGGGGTGATTGGATAGGTGAACCAACCCCCTCATATTTCTTGAAAATCAGATAAAATCTGGATTTTTTTTTTGCTGAAGATTTTAGTTATTAAGCACCTGACATTATGTCACAAGGGCTTGTAGTGATACTTAGAGACAAAAGCCTTATACATTTTGAGGACAGACATGTCCTCGAGTCACATCAATACTGATACAATTTGTAATTTACTGATAGTTCATATTTGAGTTAAATCCAACATTTTCTGCATAAAGGTAGTTGAATTTGACCTCTGAATTTGTCACATATGTGTTCAGTCAATTTCATTCATTGAAAGGATGTCTCTTTTGTTTACTTATAATCAACTTGCCACATTTTGCCTTTACCAAAATGGATATGATTACAATGATAAAATAACAAAATTTCTGCCAAGTTCACTTTCAAGTAGACAGCGCACAGTATTAAATTATGTTGCATGTAATCTTAACAAAACTTGAAATTTGAATATTCAAAATAACAAATTCAGCTATATAGATTAAGTGGATTTTTGAATTGACTGCCGAGACGACCTTGGTTTTGAAAGCAAACGGAATTTATACACTTGAGATTCAAGCACTCCAAAATTTGATATGTAACTCAAGCATTTTACTTACAAAAAAAAAACCACAGCTCCACTGTTTTGCATAAGGAAGTGATCCTTTTTGGAAATGATTTTGCATAAGGGAATGATCCTTTTGTATGGATTTGATATAGTGTAGTGTAAGTTTAATTTGACTTTGGTAATCTATAGGTGTCAGAAAAAGATACAATAACACCTGATTTTTGTCTTACGTAAAGAAAGAAAAGGAATAGAAAATCTGGCAATTTTAATCAAAATATTACTGTGTCAGGTTACAGCACATTGCAATCACAAAAATGGAGGCAAGCTCAACATTTGTTCAACAGAAGAATGAACGGGGGAAGAAAGTACATTAGGGCTGTCGGCCGAATGCATTTGGTACACAATGGAAACTCCCGGTGGGGTATTACACGACTCGTCCGGTCTTGGAATAAAAGACGACTAGAATGAGATTAAGAATTTGTGATCCATGAATACAAGTCATGAAATACAAAAAGTGTTATCTGTGATGAAATTAGATATGGTTGTATGAGATGGGATGGTGGGATATAATAATCCCGGGGTTTATCTTTTAAATTGCGTTGTCCTCTTGCAACCTTATCCTTATGGCATTTAGGTAGGGATCTGATGAATGAAAACCTTTCTTAAAGGGACTAGATTCTAAAATTTTTATCTACATATTTTTTTACTTGAATTGATAGAACATGTTTATAGTAATATAACATACTAGTAGTTTTCCATGATTTTTAGGAATTTTGGAGAAAATTGCAATTCTTCACCTACTTTTTTTTAACAGTGTTTCTAGTTTGAAAACTTAGAAAGGTCTTGTTTCTATACCTGTGATGGCCAAATAAATTATTCTTGATGAAATTGTTTCTCTTTTAATGTGTATTAATTTATCTGCAGGAGCTTTGTGTTGGTCTTTTATCTGGTAAATCCATCTGAGGTACAAATTTAGGATTTAGGCAACACGGGATAGTTACACCACCATCAAAGAATGATATATTGCAAATTAATTCTCTCTCAATTTGAGCCATTTGTGTGTAATTTTTTGCACCTTTTTGGATTTTACTATACTTTATTTGGAGCATATCCATTAGTTTTTAATTCTATGTGGAATCTAGGCTAGTCCCTTTAAAGCAATACTAAAAGATTTTGATCAGAAATAGTTTTGAGTAAAAGCAGTCTAAAATTAAGGAATGTGACTATCTATAACCGTTTTTAAGTGTATTTTGTCAAAAACTTGTTATGTCTTAGCAAATTTGACAAAAAGCAAATGTGTGCTTTCCTATACGTGGAATTAAATTCGGGATCCCGAATTTAATTCAACAAATGCCCATAACAGAAAAAGTAACCATATTTAAGCCAAATCGTTTGGAGGATATTAACATCTATCAAAAACAAACTCTATAAGCTAATAAAATTAAAAGTCGTGGATGAAAGGGGGCGCTCCATTTTAACACTTTATAGTATTGCTTGTAAGGTTTCTTGTTGGTAGAATTTCTATTTTGAACAACTCCATGAGCATGTTAATATGTTTGGTTTCCTGTATTATGTAATGTTATGAAGTCAAGTGTTTTTCTTAGTATGTTTTCATCCTATATGAAGGTCTTTTTTCCTTCAAAGACTTCTTAGAGTTATCTACATTATAATATTGCTTTAATTAAGTCCACATTTTAATGAACAATTTGTTCAAACATAAGAAGATTGTAAAAAAATGTTAACCTTAGCTCTTATAATACCTTAACCTGACCAAAGCCCTAAGCCTAAACTTAGTCCTACATGTAACCTGTGCATCATGAAATATCAAAATTTTAATAAATCTTAATTCATTGATGGAAAATGTATTTTTTACCTCCTGTCAAAATGTGACCCTAACTTGAAACCAAATGTAAAAATTCGCTCTATTTTTTAATTCTAGCCCCAGAGCCGACCCTTCCCTAAAAGTCAAAATCTTCACATTTTGATAGGACTTTGATATACTTTGAACAACATCAAATAGGCGGGCCTCTTCACATCGTGAATTGATACAGACAAGCGCGTACGTAACTGGACACAGCACAGCTGCTGGAGACGCAGCTCGTTTTGCACGTGTGACTCACGCATCATTATTTACGTCGCGCGTGTGACTGGGATTATGTTTACTTGCGGATGAAGAAAAGCCTCATAATTTCTGCCTATTTAGTGTAGATCAAAGTATAGTCATGTATACTTGGTCCTTGGTTTTAATAAATAATTTGTTTAGATATAAAGATGCAATATCATCAAAGTATGAGTTGTATCATTTTGTTTCTGACATAATTTTCATCTTCGTACTAGGATGGAGTACCATGTACAGGTACAGTCATCCGCGCATTCCCACGGGATTGAAAATGGCAAACAGAATAGATTGAACTACGTTGATTGAGTTTTGGAGAGAAAAGAAACTAATTTCCCTTCCGTCTTGAGAAGTGTAATTAGAAAGCAGGAACAATGGGGACTTAAAATAATCCTGAATAGATAGCGAGTCAAAACTACTTTTGTTTCTCTGCTTTTATCTTGTTTTTTATATTCCATGGATTGTAACGGCTTTACTCGATTGTTGGATCGTGATTTGTTGTTCTCCCTCGTGACCCCATGAATTGCTAATATTCAATGCCGGCAGCATGCTTTACATCACCTGTAGATTGTAAAATGTGAAAAGGAGAAATTGTTAAATGATTCATTAGACGGATTTCAACAAAAAACGATTTGAAATGTTAGCAAATAGCAGGAATGTAAGCGTTGTGTATTTGAGCTTGTCACATGGTTAAAAACAAAATGGGAACATGAATCGCATAATCTGTTGCCAATAGCAACGCATCATTCTTAAGGTGTTTAGGGATGAGCAATATGTGGGTCAATCGTTCACCTTGTGATTTATTTATCGCTGTGAGTGACACCTCTTATCTGAGAGGAACAGTTAGCTGCTTGTTACATTAATGGTAAGAAATCATTAGTGAGGAATTAAATAGCTGCCCTATGGCAAATTGTAAATGGTAGAAAATCTTCATTTAAAAATCAAATAGCTTTTAGAAATGTTAATGATGGCTACCTGGTATATCAACTCTAACCCTCAGGTGTTTAAAACCTCCTTGGGAAATTCCTAAATAAAAAAAATCACTATTTTGCCTCATTCAACCATGGGACTGCACACTAAATATCAAATAATATCTACAAACCTTCAAGTATTAATTTTGTATGTCATGGATGATGATATGGAATCCGGCTCGGTTAAAATTAAACAATGATATCTAATCTGTCTTGGACATAATTTACTGGATCAAAGCACTTGAAATAAACACTTTGATGGCTACTCACTAAACTGTAGGATTCATTTCACTCCTAACTACTGGCCAAGGAGATGGGGAGGGCTTATATATATGATGCATTACAGCAAACAATACCTTATAACAGAAAACCACATACCGAGATATGGGGCTCTGAAGTTGGAAATAGTGATGAACAGGTCCCCGGGTCAATTTTACAATTACAGGAAAATTACTTTTCATGTACAAAAACACATTCTAAATGTGCAAATTTGATGATTATTTTGACTAGGTCCATTCTAGCATCAACATAATCATTCACATAAATTCACTGTGTTTTACTAGTAAGCTACAGTATACTAATTTTGCCAGAGCTCCTTTAACTGTATACCATTACGCATCTATGTTGTTTTGGTATCAACATTTTTGGTCTAACCTTAGCTTGCCAAATATGGGCTTATTTATCGCTAAAGATTTTCCTTAAGGTGTTATTTAACAAATGCACCTTGTTGTTAGGACCAACATCGGCAGTGGACACCAACTGAAGACTGCATACCGAGACCGGGCGATGTCCATGAGCCAGAGAGATGCCAAAATCATGCTGCAAGTTATGATCTTGGAGTTAAAACCTTGCAGCTTATTAACCATGTAATAATAGTGTCTAAAGTTATGGTCACATAACAACCAGTAACGCTAGCAATCACCTTTGTCATACTGATGTTTCAGCCTCGCAGCTTCCTTCAATTACCAGACATCAGTCGGTGGCCAGATCATTGTTATGTGACCATAGCATTAGAATCTACTTGATCAAAGGACCTGAAGTAAACGTGGCTTTTCATAAACCATGTGATTAGCTGTGATTCAGAAAATCTACTCCTGACCATGGGTAGATTTCCCAGGGGGTGGGAGACTCAGAAATTTGACCATGGGTACATATCTTGAACATATTAATGATAATTCTTATCCATGCCTTCAAGTGTGTGGTTTTAAGATATAGAATCAGATATATGCTACATCCATATACCCCAGTTTGATTTTGCTGGTCAGTGAGGATAATGGTTGTAGTTCTCCTTTCTAAGGACGTGTTCACACATAATAGTCATGACTAGTAATGACCGGCTCTAGATCAAGACAACTTAGCAGTTGCATTCACACTGGGACAAGACTTGCACGTTAAAACTAGTGGTGTGTCACTTTTGGTCACGAGTGATACACTTTCTATAATTGCGTTCACACCGGGAATTTGCTCATGAGCAAAAATATAGTCATAGTGAACACACCCTTAGACAGGCCTTCGAAATCCGCGGTAACGCGGCCGCGCCGTTCCCAGAAAAAAGTTCGAAGTCCCAGAAAAAAATCGGTAAATTAAAAAATAATAATAACATAAAGTCAAATAATGATAAAAATTAAAAGAATTTCTGAAGACAGATCATTTTTCTGACAATATTGAATGGTGCCAATAAATCAATGAGCCAAATTTTGGGGTGAATATCAAATTGCTGTAAAAAACAAGCGTTGCTGTAAAAAACAAGCGGGTTTTAGAGCAATTCGTGCATTTTGTCATAAATCTCGCAGAAAATTCTCTTTAGCACCTGAAAAGTTCCCAGAAAGGTTGATTTTTTATCTATACCCTGCCCTTAGAGTCATTAGAGTATACTAAAATAAAAAAAAATGGGGAAAAATGTCAGTTATGTCTAAATTGAAACAATTGGAACATCAAGAGTACAAAGTAAGGGACACTTTGACATTGAATATCCACCCTGGTCAGAATTACTGGAGTAAACCTCTTGAAATCATCACACTTGTATTGGGCACTCAATGAAAATGTGAAAATATTGCAACATGAGATGATGGAATGTAATCCAGTTACACTCATCAACTCCTATGTGTCATCAACTGGTCAGATTTACTGGAGCAAAGTACTCATGTAACATGAGTGCTTGTAAACATTCCGTCCCAGCGATATCCCAATGCTCATTGGTTGAAATTCATTTACTATTGTTCATGTAGCCAATCATAGATTTAGAAGGAAAAACAAGTCAGCGTGAAATTAAGCATACTTGCTTATTGGCTGAAATTAAGTTTCAATTTGATCCAATCAAAAATTTGTTACAAAGTAAATTAAATTCATTTTCAATAATTTATTGGAACCATTTACAGATTTTGTTACATAAAGATAAATTCAGTGTGTAGCTGTTTTTACAAGCATGATTTGTAATTGGGTTTTTCAAGTCGTATTTCTTGCAATCTACCAATTAGAATTGCTCTTATATACTACCCAAAATGATAGAAGTGTTTAGAAGATTATGAGATTGATGAAATTTGGAACAAGACACTTTAAAATGTGTTTCTACGCTGAGCAATGAAAAAAGGTTAACAAAATCAGAATCAGAAAAAGTATTAATTTTTTGAATGCATCATTTAAGGAAAAAAACAAATTTATTTTTGAGTGAGAAAATTAATGAAATATCTTTAGATGACATTTCAAAACTTTTGTAAGTGATTTGTCAAAGTTATTTTTGTTTGTTTGGTTGTTTGGTTTTATTTGTGCTTTAATAGGAACAGAATGTCAGAATCGAAACATCTCCCAATTTATCAAAATTTGGGACATCACTTGATAATGTTTAAAATCTGCATATCAAACAAGCTCTTAATGTATGCTTCCAAATTTTTCCATATCAAAATTGGCAAGAATTGTGACCATGCATTCCATTTCTCCTGCTTTGCTCGATCAATAGATCATTCCCCCTCCCAATAGATAGATGCCCCGTGCTATACATGCATGAACATTTGTACTATTTACTAATTCTTTTGTTGCTAGTATTGTTTCTGAATAGCTTTTACTGCATGAAATAAATTACAAATAAGACTAGATAAAATGACATATGTTTGTCAAGTCTATGAAAACACGGCATCTTCTTTTTTTATTTCCATATTTCCCAAGTAGCCGCCTCCATCATATTTCCCCCTTCATTATTTGCCCTCTTTGCTATTTACCCATGAAAATCAAGATATTATTTCCACACGTCGCGTATTTTCAAGACAAAACTCATTAATACGGGAGCAAACAATTCCATCTACCTCAGTTGAAGTCAAACAATGTAAGCTATGTGAAGTTGCATAATTATGCACCTTTTTCTTCCCTCAGCTCCATTCTCATGTTTACCCTTATGTAAATTTGTCAGCCTCCCATCCTTAGCAAAGACGTAAATTAATGACACAACAACAAAGTGAAGATTTTTCTTCGACAGAATCTTGGTCTGTGTTGTTGCATTAATTGACTTCTTTACAAGCTCTCCCGCCCATCGTTATCTTGTCCTTCATTTCGCAAACTCTCGTAACTTATGTAAACACGTAAGAAGAAGAATAATGAATCGCATATCTATACCTACATACATTCTTTCACTTGACAATTTCGTTAACGACTTTCTAATTTTGTGTCTTCCGAATTCAACAACTTAATGGTAAAAAAGAAAATCTCCATATGTCAATATTATTCTAGTGTGTTTTAGGGCAAATTACACTGCCTCTCTCATGCATAATTCAAGCGCTGTTGTGATGGTTTGTTTTTTGCCTGGACCCGACAAGATAGTTGACGAGATGAGAGCCGGCAAAGTCAGCCATATAGGAAAAAGCATGATATCAATTTCAAAGGTTAAACACTGTCAAAGTGGAAAAAGAATTGTTAATTTGCATCAAAAGCCCATTATCAAGAAAACTTGATTATTTTACAGCGTATTATGTTCCAATATTCGCACACTTTAATGAGGATGTTTTGGATCAAGTGATTTTCCTCTGACCAGGGTGGGTTTCATGTCAGCATTTTCAAACACAAGATGTGTTCTGAATTATAACAAATTTTAAGTATAAGCTTTTAACTAATTCTTGTATTATTTTGTTTTTTATTTTATGGAGTCAGTTAAAATGCGGCAACAATTTTGCCTTAAAATGCAGGCAAATTTTCACTGTTAGCGATATTTTCAGAAGTGTCATATATTTGGGTTTTGATCCTAAAACATTTTACATAGTCCCATTAAAGCTATCACTCATCACCCACATAAAATATCTCTTTTAAAATGATTTGTTCAAAAAAGTCATTTTCAGGATTTCTTAAATACTTTCACATAACTCAAATGCAGAATTAATTCAAACATTCCACATTTTCAGGATATTTTTTTTTTATTCTGCAACTGTTTTGTTTATTTGTTCCATACATCCAATTTCAAGTAATAAGTTTCATGTTTTTGATCTTGTTTTGATCTTGAAATATTCTCTTCCCAATTAAGTAATTCCTTAAACACAAACAAATTACTTTCAAACATTTATTTATTCCATAATTAGTGAAACAGTATTTCTTCAAAACTGTTTCACGCATAAATCGGAAGAGAATCTGTTTTTCTGAAATGATGGGAGATGATTTTCCCTCTGAATTTGTATTAACCACTTCATCTATTGGCCAGAAAAACACATTTCCAAGTGAGGTGGTTCAAAATGTTGTCTTTTGTCTAACCCCCAGAGCAATACTAGCCTACTATGTATAAGTTCAATTCTAATTGGTTGGTTGCAAGAAATCACAAACTTTAATAGCCAATTAAAGTCATGTTTTCAAAAATTTCACCTTTGTCCACTTTTGATACACAATCTGTGATAGGCTCTATAAATGAGGAAAATATATTTCAACCAATCAGCATTGAGATCTTATTGAAGTTAAATGTTTACAAGTACTCATGAATGTTACATTGAGTATTTTGCTCCAGTAAATCTGACCAGTTGATGACACATAGGAGTTGATGAGTGTAACTGCAATCTTCTGCAAAACTGTTGGGACGCTTATAGTAATATTAAGCATTTATCCCCGTTCCCCTGGATCAATGTTGAGTTAGCAGACATGTTTGCATCAACATTGATTTGGGGGTGGGGGGGGGGGGATCAAAGCCACTTTAGTAACACCAAGTATACCTTCTTACGCACACTATGAAATTTTAGTTGCTACCGTGGTGCTTAATAATAATGGCAAGTGTCCCAACGAGATTTGCAGAAGATTGTGGCTTACATTCCATTATCTCATGTTGCAATATTTTCACATTTTCATTGAGTGCCCAATACAAGTGTGATGATTTCAGTAATTCTGACCAGGGTGGATATTCAATGTCATAGTGTCCCTTATTTTGTACTCTTGATGTTCCAATTTTTTTAATTTCGACATATAGCTGACATTTTTTATGCCTCTACCGGAGACATTATGTTTTCATGTTGTCCGTCCATCCGTACAGGTTCGTTTCTTTGAACTGGTGAGGTGTATAGTGATGCAAGTCAGTGAAGTGGTGGTAAGGGTTGCTAGTAATTTTCTCTGAAAGTTTTGGCGCAAAATATGCGAATTTAGTAGGTTTTTAGGCAGAAAATAGGCAGTTTAAGTAGGTTTTTTAAAAAATTGGTAAATGTTAATTAACCCAATCTCTTCTAAATTTTAACCCTAGCTTATTTTGAATTGTGCATCACATATCCAAAAATCAGCCTTATCGGCCATGTAATTAATGAATACAATTTTAAGATGGCGCTCGTACATGTAAACGTATTGAATCTGGAAAAAGAAAAATGGCCATATCTCTTAAAGTAAGCATCTTTTTTTTCATGTTCTTTCAACATACTCTGATGGATTTCAATGGGACTTTGGGACAATGGTCTCTGGGCAGTGTCACACATGTGACCCTAACAGGTGTGGGGTTAAAGGTCATCTTGGGGTCATTATTTCTTCAAACTTTCACTGCTTATATCTTGGTTTAGAAGCATTTTTTCCATGTTGTAATTTTCAACTTCATCAGATTTCAACGTTTAAGGTGTCAAATTGTTAATCAAAAGCGATCGAAAGTGTTAATAGTCACCCCATCGTCCGACCTTCCCTTTGGGGTCAAAGTTCAAGAGAAAGGTATAGGAAGGTCAAATTTTCAACTTCGTCCGATTTCAAAGGTTAAGGTGTCAAATTGTTCCTCTTAGACAAGCGATCAAAAGTGTCAATGGTGGCCCTGCCGTTTGACCCTTCCTTGGGGGTCAAAGGTCAACAGAAAGGATATAGGGAGGTCAAATTTTCAACTTAATCCGATTTTAAAGGTTAAGGTGTCAAATTGTTTGTCTTGGACCAACGATCAAAAGTGTTAATGGTAACTCCTGTCGTTTGACCTTTCCTTGGGGGTCAAAGGTCAAAAGAAAGGTCAAATTCTCAACTTGGTCCGATTACAAAGGTTTTATGACTACGACTAAACCAATCACCAGTGGTGATTGCAGTTAGCTGATGATGGTCCTAACAACAAGGTGCATTTGTTGACAGTAAATTAACACCTTAAGGAAAATCTTCAGCGATAAATAATTCCCATATTTGGCAAGCTAAGGTTACACCAACAATTTTGATACCAAAACAACATGGATGCGTAATGGTATACAGTTAAACGAGCTCTGGCAAAATGAGTATATACTCTAGCTTACTCGTAAAACAGTGAATTTATGTGAATGATGCTAGAATGGTAGGTCAAAATAATCATTAAATTTGCACATTTAGAATGTTTTTTTGTACTTGAAAATATTTTCCTGACAGATACTTCAAAGATAGTACTTATGCGGAATTGGAAAATCGACCCAGGACCTGTTCATCACTATTTCCAACTTCAGAGGCCCATATCTCAGAATGTGGTTTTCTGTCTTAACGTATCTTTTATCGTAACGCGCATATATATGAGCCCTCTCCCATCTTCTAGGAAACTTGACCAGTAGTTAGGAGTGGATCAAAATAATCCTACAGTTTATGAGTAGCCATCAAAGTGTTATATCAAGTGCTTTGATCCAGTAAATTCTGTCCAAGACAGATTCGATGTCATCGTTTAATTTTAACCAAGCCAGATTTCATGTCATCATCTATGACATACAAGTTAATAGTTGAAGGTTTGTAGATATTATATGATATTTAATGTGCAGACCACTGCAAAATAATTTGGAAATAATCGGCCATAGTGTCCAGATATAAAAGAAAAAAGTTTTAACCTCTGGAGTATGTGTTCTGCATAGATATGGGGTCAGATTCCAAACAACCCTATTAAAGCAACTACAACATAAGAAGCAAAAGAAGAGGTGGTCAATTACAAATTACATTAAAAATATAAATCATTTTATTTGTAAAATTATGGCATCTGCTGTCTCTCATACAAATTAAGGTAGCAACCATCAAATTTTGATAATATTTCGTGTAAGAGTGCAGGGTAGGTGGGATGTATTCTGAAGGCAGCCATTTCATTTAAAGATAGTCAAACACCATTTATAAAGCGGTAGATATACTTCGTCATTTTTGTAGTTTGTAGACATTTATTACATTCATGAGCAAATAATTTTGGTCATTTATATTTCAAGCTATTTGATTCCCATGTGGTTTCTGTATTAAATTAGCATCTCTTCACAAGGCAGCTTTTTTAACCCCCGTAATATCAAATGCTGATAACCCTAAAGACCTAGTACTAAAAAGTATTATATACCGCATTAATAAATTTAACAGAGTTGATTGGATAAAGCCTGATCACATGATTTCAAATAGCTTTAACCAGATGGTTGAAAGCCTGAAATAGTACTTTTGAAAGTACTATATGGCGCTAAATAGTTCTTTTGAAAGTACTATTTAGAACTTTCGGAAATACTATATATAATAGCGCTTACTACATTTATCTTATACGCGAAGCAACTTTCACGCACGAAATTACACACTCATCAAACTTACACGCGCAAGCAATTGCGCGCACTTACCTACACACGCATTCCATATAAGCATTGTGTGAGTGTATTTTTTCAAATTTTTTACTTTACTAAATTAGATTTTTTAGCCCATGAAAATTACCGAAATCAGAAATTTATTAATGCGGTATAAAAAACAAATATATACCGACTTTTTCAGATCTCTTGATTAAAACTATGATCCTTCATTGACTAAAACTTTGCTATTTTAGTCACTTCAGGTTCATAGTTTTAACCAGTGATCTTCAAGTCGGTATATATTTGTATACTATCACATGAAATCAAAAAAATAATCTAAGTCCCATAACGCTGTAGACGGGAGATATAGGTAGGCAGCACCCAACCTGTGGTTTAGTATTGCTTGACTTTGGATTCAGATGCGAGAGGTCCCAGGTTTGAGTCCCATGGTTGAATGAGACAAAATAGCATTTTTTTTCATGGGGTCACGAGGGAGAACAACAAATCACGATCCAACAATCGAGTAAAGCCGTTACAATCCATGGAATATAAAAAACAAGATAAAAGCAGAGAAACAAAAGTAGTTTTGACTCGCTATCTATTCAGGATTATTTCAAGCCCCCGTTGTTCCTGCTTTGTAATTACACTTCTCAAGACGGAAGGGAAATTAGTTTCTTTTCTCTCCAAAACTCAATCAACGTAGTTCACTCTATTCTGTTTGCCATTTTCAATCCCGTGAGAATGCGTGGATGACTGTACCTGTACACGGTATTCCGTCTTAGTAAGAAGATGAAAATTACGCCAGAAACAAAATGACACAACTCATACTTTGATGATATTGCATCTTTATATCTAAACAAATTGTTCATTTAAACCAAGGACCAAGTACATCAATGCAAGTCCTATCAAAATTTGAAGATTTTGGTTACTTTTAGGGAAGGGTCGGCTCTAGAAATTAGAGCTAATTTTTATATACACCTGGTTTCATGTTAGAGTCATATTTTGACATGAGGTAAAAATACATTTTCCTCCAATAAATTAATTTTGTTACAAAATTTGATATTTCATGATGCACAGGTTACATGTAGGACTAAGTTTAGGGTTAGGGCTTTGGTCAGGTTAGGGTTATTATAAGAGCTAAGGTTAACAATTTTTGCAATCTTCTTATGTTTGAACAAATTGTTCATTGAAATGTGGACTCAAAATGCAAGGATAGGTTAAGACAGGCCTTCTCAAATAGCAACCCGGGGGCCAAATCCACGCAACGCCCTTAGCAATGGTCCGTGGTCCATGCAGTGGCATAAAATTGTCCCGAATCTAAAATAATCAATAGGTAAAACTGTCTGGTTTTATACAAAAAGTAAAAGTAAAATATGGGAAATTCGTTATGTTAAAGGGGCAATTTATGATCCACTTTTCATCCTCAAGGTCACCTCCATCAAAATTGAGTTTTGTAGCTTTATAGAATCCCGACTGACATAAGTTACAATCCCCATACCATTCTTTCAAATGTGCTTTCATTTTTGAGAAAAGTAAGAAAATGTGTCATTTTCTAATTATTGTTGGGGCCCCGACAATAATTACAACACATAGTAGCCTATGGGGATTATTTTTAAATACTAAAAAACTTGTAACTTAAAAACGAATTGTCAGAATCGAGTGGAATTTTCAGCATACATTTATGTTATACTCTTCCTCCTATTCAGCTAGAAAACAGGTGAGGTCGTAATCACATCAGAATCATGAATTGCACCTTTATTTGAAAAATTACTTGATTTTTTATTCAATAGTAATTTACAGATATGTGCTATGTGCTGGTCATATATGATGTACTTTATGTAAAATGTGTTAAAATAGGCAAAACCTCTTAAGTTTCCTTAACATGTTGAACAAATGCATCATTACGGATAGAGGGGCATGGGGCCAGTCCCCATGCCACTCTATCCATAATGACGCCAGATTTTTACCACCAAGTTTGACGAGTCAGTGCGAGCCAAAATATCATATGCTTTTCGTCGCAACACTTTTAACACTTATTTCCCTTTTGGGGGGATAATTTTGGCATAAAATGTCATATACAGACACTTTCTGTTAAAATGAACAAATGTAATGTTTTATGTGCACTTTGCACGCATTTAAGAAAGTCTTTTCATCTTTACCCAAAATGGACAACAAAAGTATAAACTACCACAGACGTAAAGATGGGTACACACTTGATGCTTATTTGATGCTTCTCCATTTGTCTCACAACTATTTGGCCCTTACAATAAATTAATTGAGAACCCCTTGGTTAAGGGGTTAGGTCAGGTTAAGGATCAAGAGTAAGAGTTATGGTTCTAAAATTGTGTGCAACATGGGAAGAAAGGAAATCTTATTTCTCTTTACATTGTTGATAATTGAGGTCACACAATCAGTAAGATTCTGCATGTTACATAATGTAGATAACTCTGAGAAGTCATTGAAGGAACTCCAGCTCCATATCATTACACCAAATTAAACATATTAACATGCTCATGGATTTGTTCAAAATAGAAATTCTACCTACAAGAAACCTTAAAACAGTTTTTCATTCATTGGATCCCTATCTAAATGCCATAAGGATAAGGTCGCGAGAGGACAATACAATTTGCGAGCCTAGCAGCAAGATAAAACCCAGGATTATTATATCCCACCATCCCATCTCATACAACCATATCCGATTTCATCACAGATAACACTTTTTGTATTTCATGACTTGTATTAATGGATCACAAATTCTTAATCTCGTTCTAGTCGTCTTTTATTCCAAGACCGGACGAGTCATGTAATACCCCACCGGGATTTTCCATTGTGTACCAAATGCAATCGGCCAACAGCCCTGATATACTTTCTTCCCCCGTTCATTCTTCTGTTTAACAAATGTTGTGCTTGCCTCTATTTTTGTGATTGCAATGCGCTGTAACCTGACACAGTAATATTTTGATTAAAATTGCCAGATTTTCTATTCCTTTTCTTTCTTTACGTAAGACAAAAATCAGGAGTTATTGTAGCTATTGCCGACACCTATAGATTACCGAAGTCAAATTAAACTCACACTACATTATATCAAATCCATACAAAAGGATCATTCCCTTATGCAAAATCATTTCAAAAAAGGATCACTTCCTTATGCAAAACAGTGGAGGTGATTCTGTCAGTAAAATGCTTGAGTTACATATCAAATTTTGGAGTGCTTGAATCTCAAGTGTATAAATTCCGTTTGCTTTCAAAACCAAGGTCGTCTCGGCACTGTCAATTCAAAAATCCCCCTAATCTATATACCTGAATTTGTTATTTTGAATATTCAAATTTCAAGTTTTGTTAAGATTACATGCAATATAATTTAATACTGTATGCTATCTACTTGAAAGTGAACTTGGCAGAAATTTTGTTATTTTATCATTGTAATCATATCTAGTCTGATTATAAGTAAACAAAAGAGACATCCTTCCAATGAATGATATTGACTGAACACATATGTGACAAATTCAGAGGTCAAATTAAACTACCTTTATGCAGAAAATGTTGGATTTAACTCAAATACTAACTGTCAGTAAATTATAAATTGTATCAGTATTGATATGACTAGAGGACATGTCTGTCCTCAAAATGTATAAGGTTTTTGTCTCTAAGTATCACTACAAGCCCTTGTGACATAATGTCAGGAGCTTAATAACTAAAATCTTCAGCCAAAAAAAATCCAGATTTTATCTGATTTTCAAGAAATATGAGGGGGTTGGTTCACCTATCCAATCACCCTGGATACACTAGTTATGTCAATTGTTATCAATTATTATTATTGCTAAAAAGTCAGTGGCATGAATCCTAAGACAATGTAAACAAAATGCAGGGTGAAGGTCGCATTTACACAAAATTGGGCCCTGTACTCTGGATTTTTGAATCCAATGTCTGAGGAATTGTGGTTCTGACTTTAGTGAGATACAGGAAAATATGTCAGCTTTCTTGAGGAAGACAATTAGACTATAGCCTAAACAAAAATGCAGGGTACAGGTTACATTTACATATTATAGGACCCTGCACTCTGCATATTTGTTTACATTGTCTGAAGAATTGTGTACTGGGTAGACCGGAAATGTCTCAGTTTAATACCTTCACGAAGACAATCTAACTTAAACTGTCGATCTTTCACCACCGAACATATTTTAAGAATTCCAAGGAGCAAACTATATGATCATTTGTTGACAGGAACAATTTTGATAGGACAGAATTGTAATTCGTAATTTCTGTACAACTGGAAATCTATATGATGCAACATTTGCTTTTTATCTACTCTCGTGTACATCATTTCAAGTGATTTCAAAAATATGAAGCATACTCTGTGAGAGCTTCCTGGAATGATTGATTCAAAGTTGTAAATATTTCAATTCTTCAAATAATCCTGTTTTGTGATTCAAAAGTGCTACGGAAAATGCTTGAACAGAGATGTACAGATAGTGGAGTTTGTTTTGATGAATTTGTATTGGTGAGACAAGCTGCATTATTGACAAATAATAGGGCAAAACTTATATGACCATCCATCTTAGTCCTCATGTAAGTTATCATCACACTAATAAAATAATTGCCGAATGCACTTTTGCAATCTAATTAAAGTTCTCATTTAAATCAGCTTTCTAAATTGATATGTCTCTCTCTACATATGAATTGGTCGAGTGTATACATGACCAGATGGTCTTGTTATTCCCAACTCTTGAAAGTGGGAACATCCTGCTATAAAAGGCAGATTATTAATTTTATTCATGAGGTGAGTTATTCAATTATTTTAGCAGTATGACATAATGTCAAGTAAAGACAAAGCCTACATTATTAGACACCTGGAAGTTAGCCATTTGTCATTATTTTAATAGATATCACCTTACAACCCCTGTAAAGTTATGTAAGTCCCTGTGCAAATCCTTCTGAACCACTTCCGCCACAGGAAATATATTGGACACCTCCTAGATCCCTCTAATCAACACCCCCTCCCCCGGATTGAGAAGATGACCAATGGTACTCAAGAATGTAAGCAACGGCAAGATGTAAGATGTATCACAACTAATCAATGCATATGATTGACACGTAAGCTCTTGAGATTCTCATGGCATTATCCGACAACTCCATATTTATTAATTTTCAATCAAATTTAAATACTTTGTCGATGAAGATTTGATTAATAAGAGCTGAACAAGACAATCTGAAGATTGTAATGACAAGAAGGACTTAATTTTATTAATTGGATGAGGTATCATATTGATCGACGGATAGAAAAATTGTCTTATTATCCGGAAATTCATTTTCAAGTTTGGACTCGAGAGCAGGTTTTTAATTACATTGGAGAAATTTTGACAAGTTTGATATTCATCATGCTTTTAATTTGTAAAAATAAAGATTGTCTATTTTTGTCAACTCATTAGAATCAGGATTAGATAACAGAAACTTTATATTTTAGCAATGATTATTGGTTTTTACAGCGGTTTTATATTTTTCATATTGAGACAGTTGTATGGATTTGTCAAATTCTAATTTTAGATATGTATGTCAAATTGAAGATCACAATTGTGCTCTTTATAATCAACTATAGAGATGAGAGACACTTTATATTTCAGCCGTAATTCAACTGACATTTAGACCTGCTGCCTCATATTTATACATTTGTTTACAAATAACAACTATAAATCTCACAAAATTTTATTTTTATTCTAAAACTCAAATGCCAAAATGCATTATACATTTAGTTGGGGATAATACTACTAGATTTCTCTGCTTTTGTTTGTTTGGGTTTTAAGGGGCAACCCAAGAATCAAGTCATCAATAATGTTGTAGGTTAAGTTCTCAGGTTCACATCCAAAACAAATTACAATGGGATTGAATTGGTGAGAGATCAAATTTCATTTCACTTCAATTTATTTCATTTTTCCTACAAAATCTATGATTGGCTAAATGAATAATGCAATGTTAATTTCAACCAATCAGCATGTAGATCTCAATGAAGTTAAATGTTTACAAGCACTCATGTTACATGAGTACTTTGCTCCAGTAAATCTGACCAGTTGATGACACATAGGAGTTGATGAGTGTAACTGGATTACATTCCATCATCTCATGTTGGAATATTTTCACATTTTCATTGAGTGCCCAATACAAGTGTGATGATTTCAAGACGTTTCTGACCAGGGTGGATATTCAATGTCATACTATGCCTATTTCTTGTTCTCTGTGTCCTGATTGTTTCATTTAAGACAGGACTGATATTCTTCCATTTTTTTTCCAATTGTTTAAATTCAGACAACGTTGACATCCTTAAACTTTTAATGGAGAGGATCTGGCTAGTTTAAGTTTGATATAGATTTGGATTTCAATATGCTGTTTTGTTTAAATTTAATTTTTGAAAGCTTATCTTTGCACTATAATAATCTCCTAAAATGAGAAGTTTAAGAAGGGTGATTTTCTTTATTTCTGTTATTAATTTATCAAATTCAAATACATGAAATGAATTAGTATCATGCAGCACCAAAGACTGCTGCAATGACTTTCAGATTACAGAACCCCTATTTGTAGGCTGCATTTTCAAGGATCAAGTATGATGGAAATGAGTTGATAGAACCAAATTATTCCAAGAGCAATGGCAAAAAGAGGGATTTAGTAACCTTAAATTATGATATTTTTGCCTTATCTATTTTTCCCCTTAATAGGAGATCACCTAGCATATTTATGTCCACACACGAGTACATCTCCCTCTGAAAAGGATATTTTAATAACTTGTATATTATATTTGCAGGCTTATTTTTCTGTTATATGGAAAAGTTTTAGTATTAGATCTCTCAAAAATTCCCCTTATTGTAGTCATGTTTAAATTTGACCTTATCTTTGGCATCAAAGCAGTTCAATATTCAAACCTTTGAGAACCGTTAATTTGGTATCAAAACAGTTCAAATTTCAAAACCGTTATTATTATAAGTCTGTCTTGAAAACCCCTTGACGTTATATTTGTCATTAATGACAAGGAGATGAAAAATTGAAGTGAATGATAAGATATTGAAATGATACCATGTTTTATAACAAAGCTGCAATTTTTGCGAGTTAATTTTTTGAAGTAATGCCATTCTCTTCTGTTGTTGTTGATTAGCCCAAACACTTTTTCATTTTAATCTTTGTACTCCTTGGAAATTAAATATGTCAAAAGATTTTCTTTTGAATTTGAACTGCGGGTTTTTTATTTTGAATCCTTAGCAAAAATCGTCAATAGCGAGCCACCAAGGGCCATAGTCATGAAACACAGCTATGTTCAATTAGCGCAGTTGCCAACTAGAGTTAGCAGTATTTCATGAATATGAACCCAAATAAAAAAATACTTCTCCTTGTTTGATGCAATCATTTTTTTTTTGTTATTTACATTGTGTGGA
>JXSR01S009968.1:114425-126169 GCA_000969725.1 Ophiothrix spiculata
TTTGCAAGGCTGTAGAATAAGTTTCAACTTGTACAAAATAATTTAGAATAAGGTCTAATTAAAACATTTTAAAATAAAAAGAAATCAGAAAATCTCCCCATCCCCACCCCAAATAAGGGAGGACAATAAACATGATTTTGTTTTATTTAACCCAATGTTGGACCAGACGATCATTTTGTTCTTTTTTCTCAGCTTGAAATCAAAATATTGAAATAGATTTATGGTTGACCAATGGTGATCTACTACTGCTACCTGAATTAGTTGAAAAGTTAGTCAAAATCAGTGCATTTCACAGTGACTCCTGTGCTCAACCACAGAGCTGTTGCAAAGCTAGGCAGATTTAGCTAAGTTAGGCAGATTTATACACTGACTATCAAGTAAGAAACTATCTGCTCTTCAATGATCAAACTATGGTTTTGCAAAAAATTCAGAATATTTCGTTCTACATTGAAGGCAATATTTTTATTTTTTCAACTAGTGATTAACATGATTAAAGGCATGAGCCATGATCACCAATGTGAACTTAAAGCTCTGTCACACATCACCATATAGAGCAAAATGTACACCTATCCGTTACAAGTACGTTCAATACATTATCCATACGGTCTGTCCGTTATGTAAACGCTTAATTCGTTATTCATGCGGGGTTGGTCCATTTAGCATACGTTCAGTGTGTGAAACTTTTGTACGTTATTCGTACGTTTTGCTCTGTACGGTGATGTCTGACAGAGCCTTAACTTTCCATGACACTTTCCGATTTTATTGCATTTTAGAAACCTCTTCTAACTACAAACTGATATCCATAACCACTCCTAATAAATTTGAAAGTACAAGAGACAGTTATTTATCCTTTTGATTTTCAGATCGCTGGCGATGTAAACATTAAGTGATCTCTAAATTAACACTTATTTACATCTACCAATCATTTTTTGGTGAAGATATCATGCTTTTAAATGTATTCTAATTTATATATAGACTATCATTTTAAATCAACAAGTACACTTTTTTATATTGCAAATTTAGGAATATAGAAACACTGTTGACAGTTTGCTAAGGAACAAATTTGATGGAAAGTCATCTTTTTAAAAACAAATAATAAAGTTGTGTTTGTTTGTTTGTTTGATTCCAGCATGCCTTTCCTTGATTCAAAGAAGTTTGTATGAATTTTCATATCCAGGTCGAATCGTGGCTAGTATGTTTTTGTGTACTCTCATGGTAAAATGATGCTGTAAAAGTGTGCTGTATGTTTCGCATTTCTGCACATATATTCCATAGCCAAAATCATCAAAATGGATTGAAAAACCATCTTTTTAGACATGCACTATAATATACCTTTGTCAAATAATGATCATATATTGGCAACTTTTTTATGAGATATGTCCAGTGGAACAAGACAGGATTCTGAATTAGTACATCATGAGGTCCCTACTTTACTTTGATCGACACTAAACAGTTGGGAATGACGCTTTTATTCATCCGCAAGTAAACATAATCCCACACGTGCGCCGTAGATACTGATGCGCGAGTCTCGCGCGCTGCATCTCCTGCAGTTATGCTGTGTCCAGCTACGTGCGTGCTGATCTGTATCAATTCACGATGTGAAGAGGTCTGCCTATTTGGTGTTGATCAAAGTATAGGTCAATTTATCAGGTTTTGTTCAGGCATGAGGGACCCCCTTTGCAATGATCATGGACACCACAAAAATGTCACTTCGGATGTTTTTGGGCTTGAGCATGGAATCAATTTATTTGATAGTTACACATTTTTCAGAACAATAAAATGATGCCATATGAACCAAATATTCTTTATTCGAATCACTTATAATGCAATATAGCAAGAAGTAAAATAATATTTGACCCTTGTTTTGCAAAATCAGAGAAAATTTTTGCAGTTCTTGCCAACTTGTTTGTGCTACTTGGTAAAATTTACAAAGCAAAACGCAAGGACATAGTATACTTGTCTTAGAATTGCTACCCAAACCATAAGCATGCTCAAGTTCAAGGGACAAAAATGGTCCATTATCATTGTTTTCTTTCACCCAAGGTTGTTTTCTTTCACCCAAGCTTATTGTTTGTTTGTTTATTGTTTTTTTACCTTGGTTGGTCCGTGACAAACACATGCCATTAGATCCATGATGAACTCATGGTCTCTTCCAAGCTCATACAAAAGTACTAACCTGGATAGCCAGAAATGGCTAATCTATGCATGCTGGCCAATGCATCTTTGAAAAGATGCAGAAAATAGGAAAGATAGCAAGAAAAAGAAAAAGAGAAAGAGAAAAATAGCCACTCCCAACACAATTGTAGCTGTTGGGGTATATCACACTGTTAAAATGCTGGTAGATGTGCTCTGATTTCAAAGGCTGCAAATAATTTAGTTTAAGGTAAAATTGTTGTGATGATTTCTTAACCCTAGGTTACCTACCAAACATCAAAAAATCTCAAGTCACAAAGTTAGGCAAATCGCCTAAGTCCAAATACGTCATAGTCCGGAATTAGTTATGATCACGAAATCGCGCCTGCTCAGTGGCTTGGTATATTGATAATGGGATTGTGGTGTGATGAGGGGGAAACCCACCATTTTTAACTTCAAAATTTCTGAGGAAATAGTTTTTAAACGGAGAAGTGGTGTAGAGGGTTAGGGGTTTATTAAAGAGTATAAACTTTAAAATAGACTATATCCTTAGGCTTAGTTTAGGATTGGAGTTAGGATTAGGGTTGGGTTAGAGTTAGGGTTATGGTTAGGGTAAAGGTTATGTTGAGGGTGCAAAGTTTATTCTAAGGCTACTTGTAAGTGCCTCTGCTTTTTTCTTGATTATTTTCATGTGGGAGCCAAAATTTTGTTTTTGTCACGATGCTACACACAAATATTATAGAAAATAAAATGAATATCAAAACTTCTATATAGGTCTCTTCAACTTAGATAACATAAGATTTATAGAAATTCTAAATGTGTGGGCATTATCTGTTTGTTTGATCGATTAATCCATTAATTTTTGTTGTGTTTACCCGTTATCAGCAGTGGTTTAGCAATAGAACAATAAGGCATATCCATTTACCCTGTCTGCAACATGAGTAGGAGGATGGTACCTGAGTTCAAATATGTTGTCAACAGAAACTTTACTTGCTCCGTGGTTCAGAAGTCACGTAAAGCCATTGGTCCCCTGTACGAATAGACTCCTTATGGGGTATGCATGTCATGCAAGTACTGTGTATCATTGATTGATTGATTGATTGATCTAATTAAAAAGCAAAGGGTTTAGTTTACAATAGCTTACAAAATCGTAAATGACAATTTTTTGAGGTGGGGCCCATTTGCGTTACATTTCACTCACTTCATCCATACCTAACTCCTTCCTGGTAATCGTTGATTACAGTTGATAAATACCTTTATTTGGCTATTATTTTTAATTGATTTTATAGACTAATACATTATCTTCAAAATCATACCAAAATTATGACATTTCATTTGATTGTTAAAAAGATATAACAAAAAATGATGCATAAATCACTCTCCATGTAACAAATCCACCTTTTATGGGTGCCCACATTAAAAAGCATGACCAATATCCAGTTGTTCTTGCACCACAAAAGAGATCTGGGCCAAAATTCATGAAACCCTGCTAACTCTAGTTGGCTGCTAACTCTTTGTCTACCTGTCAATGAAGCCAGGGCCTTTTTTCTTTCACGTTGGCCCTTGTAAACACAAAAGTTATGCCCGTTACGGATTTCAATCTCTCAACAGACGATTATCTATACTTGGTTAACAAAATGTATTGTTATGCATTACAAAACATGTGAACCAGGCTAGTGTGCTATGAATGTGAGAAATCAAATGTTCTGATTTCTAAGATTCATAATGCACTGTCCTCCCACTACATTGCAGCCAGGGAGGACAGCGTGTCAGGTATGTTAGAAATAAAATGTGATGATTTCACAGTTTTTAATTCTGAATTTTTGACAATTTTTATATGGATGAGATACAGACGATGAAGTAAGTATCCATAAGATCACATAAAAGTATACAGAATATGATTTTCGTAATATGCGAACAGTGGAGGCACTCATATTCTTAGTGACAGGGATAATTACCTGTCAATTTCAAATATGAGTACCTTCCTTGGGAGAGTATAGCAAATATCGTATACAATATACTTTTATGTAATGGCAGCATAAATGTGATGACTCATATCGAAAGGGAAGACTTCGGTTCCGACATCAAATTTTGAGTTTTTGACATCATGAGAAAGCTTAGAGTTTCACGAGTAATTTGGTACCTCAAACATTTCGATACAACAATCCGTTCCGAAGATATGGCTATTTTAGTAAGAGCGTGTTGATCACTTTTCAAAAATAGCAATTGGAGAGATCAAGCTTTAAAGTTTGGGTTTGTGAAAGCATCAATTTTATCATGATTACTATTCAACTATAGGCCTACACAAAATCTCCTTACCAACTGGTACTTAGATGCACTCAATCATCATCAAATTTGACACAGACATTGTCAAGATACATATCTTTAATTCAGTTACAAAAATATGGCAAATTAGGCATATTTTTAATTAATATTGATTTTTTTCGTCCGATCACAAAATTACAAAAATGAGATTGACACGGTGTTAGAAAATTGTCAAAAAATCATATTTTTTTCGCAATTTTATAAAAAAACGGCTTGGTAGGAAGATTTTTAAAACTTTGAAGATTCATAATATCACAAAATCTCAAATTAAGCCCCAGATGAAAATTTTACCACTTCTCAACTTCAAAGCCTGATATTTCAGTTTGCAGATCGTCGCAAAGTCCCCCTTTTCGGTGTGAGTCATTACAAATGGAGATACCATCCCTCCTAATAGTGTTGCTTCCATTTACCTCTTTAGAGAGTGGTGAATGGTCAATCATTTGTTTGAAGAAAAATTGTTGCATTTACTCCCAGTAAAAGAGTGATTTTTACTCTTCTGGAATTAAATTTAAGTGACTCCTATCTTTTTAGAGTGGAATGATTAGCACTTCTATTTTAGAGTGATTTTCACTATTTTTCAGTGATTCACTTGCTTATTTAAATCTTTTACGTTTAGAGAGAAAAGCTTTATGCTTTATGCTAGGTAAGCACAGGTAGGACAAAAGTATTTTCTCTAGATATTTAATTTCATGAAGAACATACACCCTTATGAAATATGTTAATTTAAATCGGTGCAAAAATAGACAACAAAATGATGGAATCGGGGGCGGACTGGGTTATCAAACCGGCCGTGGCAAAATTATTAAAGCGGCCCTTTCGACCATGGCAGCGAAGCGAGCGTAGCATGTAACGGGTGGGGTCCAGTGGGGGTCCAGGGGACAATCGTAAAATTTGGGGTTTTATGCAAATTTAGGGGTCATGAACACGGATTTAGTGACTATTGTTTTCACTAAGTCCTCATTTGCGGTCTTTCGGGCCGCAACCTATACCAAACTTATAACCAAAGTAAACTTGAGTTGAGCCTACCCCCCAGGGCCGTGTTTAAAGCCTAATTACGGAATAACTGGAACATATCGGTCTCAAGTCTTCTTCCCTTTCTTCTCTTCTCTTTTTTTTTCTTTCTCCTCCTTTCCTCATTTTCCCCTTTCTTTTCTCTGTTTTCTTTCCTTGTTCTTCTTTCTGAGCGGCCCAAAACCAAGCGGCCCTTGTGGCGATCGCCAAAACGCCACCGTTGCCAGTCCGCCTATGGATGGAATATGAACTGTGTGAGGTTTTAAAAACCAAAAACCATTTTGTTCAAATGAAGATATATTGTAGAGAATAAACAATAAGCAATCAGAATTATTGTTACAAAAATATAGCACTAGAGAAGTTGAAATAAAACCGTCTAGAAACATTTCAACAAAAATTCTTAATAAACTGATCAAAAACATTATTAAAAAATTGAAAGTACCCAGGGAATTAGAATAATCCAATCAGAAAGATTGTTACAAAATCTCCAGTGCTCAAGGAGATAGTATAAACCAATCAGGAACATTGTCACAAAACTGGTTAGTATCCAAGTAGTCAAATGTGCAATTAATTAGAACAGGTTTGAGTCAGTTAATGTTGAAGTAAGCATCGATAAGAAAACACAATGATTATTACCTTGTTTATCTTACTTGGACATAGGCAGACAAATTCTCGCAATTAAAACGCCTCTGTTTTACAATCGCTACCCAACTGTAATATTATCTGACAATGAATTTCCTAAATTTAGAAATCTCTGTTTTGTGCAAAAACAATTAACAGCATCGTCCAATGTTGAGTTATTTAATCACCGTGGCTTTTTTATCGTTATCTTGCGCTCATCAATTTATGAGGAGTTACATACAATAGAAACAGGATCCAGGAGAGACGCGATGCTTTAATTTTTGAGCAGAGTGCGACGGCACACATTTCATATCAGCTTTAAGATGATGCTCAAATTTTGCATGCACGAAGATGATTTTTTAATTTCATTAGATGTGTTTAATACTCAATATGTTGGTATCAATGACATGGTTCTGTTTTTATTACTTCAAGTTTTAACCAGACATGAAAATAGATGGGCCCTTTTTACACAAGGTATTTTAAGGGGTTTTCAGAACTTGCGAACAGATTTGTGAAGATTATATTAGTCTTGCTTAATCCACTGAATGAGATTTTTGGTTCTGCTTAATCCTTAAAATGTCGGGAGTGTTAACACAGTTTTTCTTATGGCTTCAGATGAACCCAGACATGGGAATAAATGAGACGATTTGTAAAGTTTTACTAATATTAGGAATCATTTATACTATTTTGTCACATTGATTGTATTTTCAAGGACAACTTTGACTAAGAATTTAGTTTAAGATTCCACTTATTATCAACATCTTGAGAATATCTAATGTCAAAGTATACATAAATTACATCAAATGCAATAAAATATGAATTGTAAGTCACCAGCTAAAACATAAAAGGGAATTGTTTGTATGGGGCAGTGCTTCCTTTAAGGTTTTTGAGCTTGCGCCAGTTTGACCAATTTTGACAAAGTTGAAGAGGTGTTTGCACCAAAATCAAAACTGTGGCTAAAATTTACTGAATAAAACAAGAAAAATCATAATTTTCGCATTGCTAATTGCAACATCAGGAATTCAATTTTGTAAAAGCACTAAGAATACGAATTGTCAACCTTAGTGAGGAAGATAATAAAAAGAATGACAATTTGTTTGAAAATATGTATTTCACAATAAAGTCATTTCAGTGATTTTTTTTATTTTGTTCACTATCTTGCTTTGACAAAAAGGTTTCTGTAAGTTCTTTAAAAATTCCAAATACAATCAAGGCAAGCCACCTTAAACAGTCAGTTTGTACATATTATCAAGCCAGTGTTTATTTGAATCTTGTATTTCATCCACAATATTGTTGTTTATCAATGGCACAAGTCACTTTTCACAATATTTGGGATCCAATTTCTGATCTGTTTTTCTCACTGACAGTCGATGAACCTTTCATTGCTGCACAGTTCAATTAAGACAAACCGTCAGTGAAAAAGCTTAATAGACTACAGTCATTTAAATTGTGCAAGGGTAAAAAATAATAATGTCACGTTTTGTCCGAGTCGGCCAATAAAACTAAAAGCGAAAAAGTAATCAAGAAAATTGTAGACATTGGTCGTGGTGAGAAACTTAAAGAGGCTTTTAACGACTAATTGGAATATATTGCCGGTACAAACTGTGACTTGTCCTTTATTTGTCAAATTGCAGCACATACTTGGCAGAAGTAATATTGCGTTGGCAATTTTTAAAGCTTCTTTGATTTTTGTTTTGCTAACCATTGTAATTTGGATTGAACCAGGATAAAAAGGGTAATGTTGAATCAGGATACTTATGAAATGTGACCGTCCATTCCAAACCAGCCGTAAATGCCAACACTTGTCATTTGTGACCTTCCAGCCCGTATGAGCAGTAAATGCCAGAAACTTCATTTTGCGCTGTAGGTGGAAATACATGTCAAGGTCATTATTTGCTGAAATTGATTTTTTGACAGATTCACAATCCCAGTGCTTACTACAAAATACCAGCAAAGTTTCATTTCAAGAAAATAATGGGAAATGTGAAATAAATTGCCTTATTCTTAAGACAAACAACAGAAAAAATGGGGCTTACTAATCTTTGAATGCGTTTATCTCAATTATACGTTTTACTCCCTGACAACCTTTAAAGGACCATAACTTGACCTCTGGAAATCGTGTGAAGTTCATCAAGGTGTCCTTTTAATCCTCAAAGCATGGTCTTTGCAAATAATTAAAAAAGTGAAAATGACATGAGCTGGCATTTCATTTGGATTGTTTGGAGATTTTAACGTATTTAAAACAAACAAATCACACACACAGAGTATCCATCACACAGCTTATTCTGTTAATATACTCTTACAGCTTAAAATGTGTATAATATAACATCTTTCTTTTTCTTGTTTTAGGCTACTGTTCTTAGAGAACATCATTGCGGAGTATCTCCTGTTCACTGCAAGATTTTACAAGACACATCATAACAATTGTTGGCATACATGAAGAGTAGTGTCTATAGATTATACATGACTATTAATTTCACTCAGATTATCCTCTTTTAAAATGGCAATAAATATATTTGTTTAAATGATTAATATTTTAACGGCTTTTTGTCTTGTGGTTTGAATCATCCGATCTTACTCAAATTTCACATGCTTACAGTGGAGATACGTATTATGGAAATATAAATGATAATTTAGACATTTAATGTTAGCAACAACATTTTTGGTATTATTTTATGTTGCCGTTGTTAGCATTTGAAGTCTGATTTATCACTTGTAATTCCTTTATAAGTATGGGCCAAATCATAGTCGGCCTCCAAACAAATTTTTCCTACCAAACATTTGGTCATGACATCACCAAATATTTGCCATCGAATTTAAACTATGAACGGGTAACAAACATTTGATCCAATGTATATGGCAATTCAATAACATGTGCAATCTAGCACGAAGTTTTATTTGGTCTCAACTCGGCATTGAATTTATTTTGTCACTCGTCATTTTGACGTCACGACCAAATGTTTGGCAGGAAAAATTTCGTTTGGAGGCCGACTATGATTTGGGCCTATCTGTTCAACAATTTGACAATATGTGAACAATATCAGATTATTCAAACTGCGAATATTAGGGGGGGGGGGAGAACATCTACTTTTCTGAAGAAAGCTGTTACAACATTTTGAATATGTACCTTAAAAGACAATCAATAGTCAACAATTGAATCTAAAGACTCTACTTCGTATGTGTGCCAAAAAACGTGATAGGGCGAAATCATACTCGGCCTCCAAACAAAATTTTTCCTACCAAACATTTGGTCGTGACGTCAAAATGACGATTGACTCCAAACAAAACAACTTGAACACCGAGTTGAGACCAAATAAAATTTCGCGCTAGAATGCACATGTTATTGAATTGCCATATACATTGGACCAAATGTTTGCTATCCGTTCATACTTTAAATTTGATGGCAAATATTTGGTGACGTCACGACCAAATGTTTGGTAGGAAAAATTTTGTTTGGAGGCCGAGTATGTATAGTCTGCCAAGTGTAAGTATACAAAATCTAGCAGGGAACATTACATTCAAGCATTTTATTGTTGAAAACAAAGTCCCCTTAAATGACTGACAAAATTTTTCATTAGAAACAAATCTCATCTTTTTTGCAAGTTCAATGAAAGGTGAGTTAGTATCAAGGATCAATAGTCAAAAATTGCTTCTAGAAATTAATTAACTGCTGTTTCAACTCCGTAACTTTTAATTGAATTTTGTGAGAATGAACTATGGATTAACTACTATGGATGTTTCATCGGTGAGCAGAACCTGGAATCTTAGGTTCTTCCAATCAATGCATTTATAATTGAATACGCCAGTACAAGAAAACCCCAACTCCAATAGCTCCCTTCTGTAAAATATAAATACATAAAAATCTCTGAAAATGCATTCAAATCACTACAAAGCATTTCAATCACAGTGTCACATTTCACCTTATTGTTGACTTTTTTAGACATTGTTAGATATTTTTCCTAGTATGTAGTTGCATAGGGGAGCTCATGGAGTTGGGGTTTTCTTGTACTGGCTGTTTAAATATAGCAACTATGTATTATAACAATTATCTAACAATCTCTAAAAAAGTCAACTACAAGGTCAGGATATTTTCATGGAAATGCTATTTTAGTGATGTGAAAGCATTTTCAGAGATTTGTATGCATTTATATTTTATAAGTATAATTACAGAAGGGAGCTATTGGAGTTGGGGTTTTCTTACACTGGCATATTCAATTACAATTATTTAAACACACAGCCCTAAAAGTATGTTGTTCTATAATACCTTTATAGTGACGACAATATTTTGTTTTGTAGAAACACTACCAAATAAGCAGGGCAGATCTCCGATGTAACAAATTTGCAGACAGGGTAAAAAATAGCTCACTTTTGTAAAAAGTGCAGTGATTTGTTGTAAACATATGCTCTAAAAATATTTGGTGTTTTTAGCAGTATGTTTCATAAGTATAGTTTTACTGACTTCACCAATTTTAGGGGCTTTTTGTATAATTATATCTTCTGTAGATAGCACAGTGTAATTTATTCTATAGTACCTATCTAAATGTAAGTTAAATAATCTGAAGATATTGTAAGTTATCTTCTGTAGATAGAAACCTTGTGAATCACCGCTAACTCTAGTTAGCTGCTAACTTTTTGTCTACCTGTCACATTTTGAAAGGTAGACAAAGAGTTAGCAGTCAACTAGAGTTAGAGGTGTTTCAAGAATATAAACCCTATATAATTGATATCATCAATGTATCAGCTAGATCATTAAGCTGTAAGTCGTAGGTTTATGAGCTATGTTATGTAGATAGCACTGTTTTATTGTGATACCTAAGTCAGCATAAGTTATCTTTTGTAGATAGCCACTTCACAAGTGTCATCTCTACTTGAGACTTAGGTCCATATGCACAAAAGTGGTTTCAGATTTAGACCAGGTTTTAAGTTAGACGGTGTCTTAGCATTTTTTTAACTGCAACAGCTTTGAAATATTGAAGATTCAAAAAAAACATTTAACAAATAACACAAAATATGACAATACTTGTTGAGGAAAATATATTTAGCTGTGAAACAAAATTTCACTTAAACCAGGTCTAATTTTAAACCTGGTCTAACTCTTAGGTCAGAGTCCTTTTATCCATTTGCAGTGCAGCTGCGATGCGGTTGCGGTGCATTTTGCACTGTAAGGGTACTAGTAGTTGTAAAATTAAAAGCTTCAACCTGATACCATTCAGCTCCATTCAATCGTGTGCTTTAAATAATACCACTACCTTATAGTATGAAACGCACCGCAAACGGTTAAAAGGAATCTTACCTTAAAACTTCTTCTGTGTATAGAGTTCAAAGGAATATACCTTGAGGAAACTGCTCCTGTAGGATTTGTCTGTTGTAGCACTCCAGCTCGGCTGACCACTCTTTCTATATGTGACCATAGCATTATACAACATGTTGGATGTAAAATATTTGGATCCTTCATTGCTTATATGTGACCCGTCATATCGAAGGTACCTTAAGGTTGGCATAGTAAATTACGAGATACGGGCCATTGAAGCTTAGGATATTCAAAAATCATGTCCAAGGTCGAATTTCTAATTTTATAAACATTACTTTTGAAGTGTATTCTATCATATTAATCAGGTTCCAACATCCCAAACAAACAACAAATGTTTTAAAAA
>JXSR01S009968.1:128117-142565 GCA_000969725.1 Ophiothrix spiculata
AGTTAGGAAAATAATTAGCAATATTTTTTGATATTGCTAAGGATATTGCTTGAATATTGCTTAATTAGGCATATTGTATGGTAAGGGAAAGTACTTGGAGAAAACCTGCGAGGATGAGCATGGATCGACAACCAAATTCATGTACACGTTATTGTTTCTTTATTTTTTATTTATAACATTCGGTGGAAAGCCAGGCTAATCCCAAAAGTGCATGCATCAAATTCAAGGGACACCTCTGTAGTGTGGAAGACAGAATAATTGAAAGAATTGTCGATTTTAGTTGCAGGAGGAAACTAAAGTACTTGGAGAAAACCTGCGAGGATGAGCATGGATCGACAACCAAATTCATGTACAACCTAGGCCTGACCAGGAATCAAACCCGGGTCGCAGTGCTGATAGGCGATGGAAGGAATGCTGTGCTAAAACGTCCCGGCAATCTAAGATATTCAGAATATACAGATCTTACAAAATATCAAAACAGAAAACAAACCATTTTACATATAAGGCCTCAATTGTTCATCTATTGTCTTTATGAAGGTGTATTTAATTGTCACGTCATGAGCAACGGTATATTCTGATGAAATGAAGCGTAAGCACAGAAGTACAAAGACGAGAGAATACGATAAAAAAGATGACTTACAGGAATTGACTATTACAAGAGAGAATTTTTCAGGTGATTAGACGAATCCAAGGTGAAGGGTAAAATCCATGTGAGAGTAAGAAAGTTGTATCTGCCATTTATTAATAGGCTCATTCCATAGAAAATGAAACCTTTTTTTGAGTTCAAGCAAAATATCAGTTTTTTTATTTGACTACATAATCATGTTTTTCAGTCATACATTTGTTACTTGGTACGTGAGAAGTATTTCCCAATGAAATATTGTGAAGTTTTTCTATCTGTGCATGAAAGAACACATGTTGTATTTAAAAAACATCACCAACGTTACCAAAAAGTTACACCAAAATGTCACAAACGTTACCACCCAAAACAATGCAATAAAATAAATCCTGACGATAGAATTTCCTACCATTTTTATGAAATATTTGTAAATATGTTACCAATCATCTATGTAAAGCGCAAACAAAAATTACTAAATTTGTACTTTGAAGTACTATTTCCGTGCGATGTCAAAAACGTTACCAAACGTTACATGAAGTTTACTCAGGATTTTGACAATTACTGTAAAACCACTTAATTTCGCGTATTTCGATAGACCGAAAATATGCAAAATTAAATCCCTTGTGAAAATTATATTTTGCATTGCAACTAATGGTCATTGTTCCAGATTAGTGAAATTAAATCCCAGCTAAGTTGCTGCTCATTTGAAATTCGCGAAATTAAGTACATGCGAAATTAAAGTGCTTTACATTTATTTAATTTTCAAACATCTGGCAGTGACTATCAACAACAAACTCGTAGATATTATGTTTAGGTTATTTAGGTTATTTAGCTATTTAGAAGTGAAATTTTTCAATTTTTCGGTCACAAATGTTACTTTGGAATCGCCCAATACCTTGTGACTAGAATGCAAAATATCCCTCAAATTTTCTCTTCTGCACCAGAAAAACCATTTCAAGGGCCACTGACCCAAGACTGGACATGATACAGCGTGCAATGCAACTTTATGAGAAATGGCAGCTATTGCAGATATGACTAATAATGTGTTTAATTGCAGTCTTGTTATTTGATGATCTGGAGTGTGGGGGGGGGGGTAATTTTTATTGAGGGTGTATACACACGTACTTGAATTTTTCAAAAATGTGGTAACTAAGTCATTTCAGCCCAAATTTAAAGCATATTCAAAGGGGTAATATTATATGACATGCACCATTGCCAGGATTTTATGATATTGTAGGAGTAGTGTGGCACACTGGTAGAGCTCTCGCTTCGAGTGCAGTAGGTCCCGGGTTCAATTCCTGGCTAGGGCATAGGGATTTTTCATCGACCTATTCTGTTCAGTATCAGAATGGCACACTACTCCCGTGGCAAGGCGGGTTGGTGGAGTACTGTTAATACTTCCCTTTCACCAATGCAGCTAGCCAGTAGTTGTACGTGAATTTGGTTTACCGATTCCATACCCGTCTTGGTAGGTTTCCTCCGGGTACTCCGGTTTCCTCCTACATCTAAAAATCGGACTTCTTCCCATTAATTCCATGTCGTTCTCCCGGTCAGTTGTGTGATTGGTGTCTGTAAGCGACCTAGGATACTCTCCTGTGGAGCGCTGCCGCTAACACACAGCAGCGCCTTGAGACCTTCGGGTGATGAGGGCGCAGTATAAATACCCTCTATTATTATTATTATTATTATTATTATATATGTATATGGGTTATTTTTCGTAAACTTTATAGTGAACAATCATCCCAAAACCTTTTTTCCAAACATTTCAAAAATTTTGCATCGTTTAAAATTTGCAGATTGCAAAGTTTCATTGTCAAATTCAACCCTTATATATCAACAAATTCTATCATCATTTAAAGGGGCATTGGACAAAAGTGTGTTTTTTTTTACAATTTTTTGTGGATGATTTACACTTCATATGTTAGAAAACAGCAGTCAATTAATTGCCAGATATCAGCAAAATTTTGATCAAAACCTTTAGAAAAATCAACAATTTGAATTTATTCTGTTTATTGATCTTGGGCATGAGGCTAAATATTGATGCTATATACCAAAAAAGATCCAAACATTTGTTTGTAAACATTCCTTTCACATGTTAGATTGCAAATAAATCTAAAGAAATTTGGAGTTTGCATTAAGATCTCCTAAAAAGGCCAATTTAAAAAATTCAACTATAGAGGGCAGTATTTAACGATAATAAAGAATAAAAGAATATCTAAATATGTGATGGCTCAACCCTCACCTCTGCCCCTACCCCCGGTGAAAACGATCCTAATAAATTGGCATCTGCTAGGCAATTAAGCCATGGTATTAAGCTTATCAGTCAAGTTTATCAGTTGGAGTTAAGGTGTTCTAAACTAGCCACCTCCAAGGTGTGTTTAATTATATTTGTGTCAAATTCAAGATGGCCGCCAATATGGCACGTGTTAATTGTGACATTCTTTTGTAATGGTAGATATATAAAGTGACAGTTAATATTATAATATGTGTTGACTTCAGAGGATTAATGTTGTTTAGAGTGTACTTACTTCCAATATCAGAACTTGAAGTGTGTGGAATTATTCAAAATTGATAGACTTTGAAGATAATTATTTGCTTTTTTTATGTTCCTGATTTCTGATCACTGCTCAAAAACAAAAGTTTCACTTGGTTGTTTCAGTAATTACCCTTACCAGAAAAATTAACCATATTTAAGCAATATGCTTAGCAATAGAATTAGGCATATATGCCTTAAAATATATTGCTTATTAGCAATATCAATATGCTTAATAAGCAATATTTGAGGCATATCTTAGCAATATCAATATTTTGTGGGTATATATGCGTAATTGTCCGTTTTGCAATTTTATATTTATGCTTTATTTGCACTCAAGATTTTTTGGTATAAAATGAATGGATTTGGGCTTCAAAACATGCAAAATATATTCCTCTGAAACATTTTTTACATTTTTTAAACCATTGTGCATAGATTATACCTTGGCTAGGCTACTTCCAAACACTTTCGAGCCTTATTAAGTTGTATAAGCTTACCCCATGTATTTCTGTAAGGCTGCAGAATTTTGCACCTCAAGTGGACGATTTGGCCGCTGAAAAATGGCATCAAAATCCTCCAAAAATTTGCAAAGTCCAGATTCAGCAAATGAGTAGATGGTCGTAAAACAACATAAGACAACACTGTATAAGGTTATTTGTCTTAAAAAACGAGTAAAAAGAGGACAAATAAGAGTTGAGAACAGAGCAAAAGAACTTCCTCCTGCATTCACTGTATTGCTAACACATGCCACCCTTGATATTGTTAACTTAACTGCTAACAATATTGCTGATGTGTGTTCCATATTGCTAACCCCTTAATATTGTTAATCGCACTGCTCACAGTATTGCTAACCCATTGATATTGTTAACAGAATTGCTAACAATATTGTTAATGTAAAGATATTGCTATCATTTAAGCAATATATTGCTAGTTAGGAAAATAATTAGCAATATTTTTTGATATTGCTAAGGATATTGCTTGAATATTGCTTAATTAGGCATATTGTATGGTAAGGGTAACCCTGTTCAAATTTCCAAGGAATTTTTATAGGGGAACCAGTACTCGCCGCCATTTTGATTTCACCGCCGTGTAAATCCTAAGGGACGGCAGTCGTCTTGGATTGTCGCTCATCGAGGGTGAGTTATTGTACCTCCGGCATTTTACGGCTCCGCGTACCACCCTTTGAAGGTCTTTGCAACAGATTAACGGGAAAATTGGCGTACGTAGAGCAAGTTGCTATACACGCTTCTTGAAACACAGACACGGTTTGCACGTGAAACAAAATGCACACGCTGTATATGCATCAAGTGAAGATTTACGCAAATTATCTGCCTGGATATCGAGCCAAACTCCGAATATAACCGGAGGTACAATAACTCTGCTCCATGAGCAACACAAGATGGCGGTGTATCCCGATTCCCATATAAAATTCCTTGGTTCAATCCTACAAAATCCTGCAGTACTAAGAAAAATAATTTAAATCCAAATATGCCACATCTGTGAGATGTGTGTTCAATCGTTGCCTTGGAAATACCGTTACTTCGGACCAAGTTGTAAGGGATCCTAAGTTTGACTATTTGGATGTGTGAAAATAGGGGTTTTGATACAGGGATATTATCCATTTGGGTTACCACTTTTAAAACATTCATAAAAAGAACAAAATATGTGATATGGTGTAGCTGGTAGCTAGAATGTTTTGTTTGAGATTGAAAATTTGCAGCGGAATTTGAAACATGCTTAACCTTTACTTGACCAAAACCTCTTTGCAGTTAATTGGCACATTTGGATTGCAAGAAAGGAAGCTTATTGAGTCAAACCCAAAATCATATGGAAAAGTCATCCCATCTGCTCATGGAACCAAAACATGCACGCTTCAGTATGCGAGAATTGACCATTTTCGTGAACATTTTGTCCTGTACAAAAATAAAAATGTAACTACCAGTCTTGGCAAACTCAAATTTTCCAATAATAACTATTCTTCTAACAAATTATTAACAAAAAACAGTGTAAATGATTATAGTTTCCACGGACAGTACCTCCATACATTGGCGAAGTCAAACGTTTTCAATTGGAAAGTAATTCAGTTTCGCTAATTTCACCTGTTCACAGCACCTTGTGGCTGCCCTCTCGTGTTCGGGCTGGGTTTTTTGCACTGGCCTTTTGATATTTTAATCGCCAATGTCCTAAGCTAAATGTTGATATAAAACTTTACATGATTTCCCACATATTTTCCACGGACTGAAGAGAAATGTATAACATGATCCAATCGTTCAATACAGTCATGTTATGCACTATAACACGACAGTGAGTCACTGTGCACTGACCCGGAAAGCAATAACAACACAGTGCATAGTCTGCCTGTGACTGATTTAATGGGAATAATGGGTCTTAACTTTTCGATATGCAAACTTTTTGGGTTTTTTTCATCCATATACGCAAGCTTTATGGTGTTTTTTCATCCATATTCACAAGCTTATTGTCCAGGTTTTTTCCTGGCTGGGGTTAAAGGGGATTTGCAGATTTTGAGGTAGGCTGATTGCTAAAAATCATAACAAAAAGGCTGATTTTACATCAGATTTTCACAATCTTACGGGGGCAAAGCCACCCTCTGGACGCCCCAATGATATTCAAGCATGGTATTGCCATGGAGGTACAAGTCAATCAGTTTATAGGCAATGGGGAAGTCCTCATCTGGCCTATGCATTAGCATTGGCCAAATGCTTCTGACTCGATAAGTTCCGGGTTTGAGCCCCGGCTGTGCCATGAATTTGACTTTGCGCTGGTATATAGCCTCATACTGATAAGTAAGTTAGGTGAGTGATGAACAGAGTATTAAAGTATCTATACAAGTCCCCTGGGGGAAGGGGGGGGGTACTCAAATTTGGTTTGAGGGATGTGCTTCTTCAACATTTGAAAAGCCACCCATCTAAATATCAATTTTTAAGAAACATGGATCCATCCATATACCAAATCTCCCAAATTTTGAGTCTAATTTATTTAAGAATCCAAGTTTTTTCCCAAAGTTGCATTATTTTGGCACACATTTTTGAAAGTTTTGTGAAGAAATGCTCTGAATTGCATCATTTGGCACATAGTTTGGAAAATTTTGAAAAGAAAACCCATCAAAGTATATATTTTGCGAAGGAAAAGGCCTGGGGTCGATTTCACTAACATTACGATGCATCGTAGCTAATGGGTTCAGCTCGTAACTACAACTAGACTTCCTAAAGACATGAAGACCCTTCGTAAGTGTTTACCGCATCGTAAGGTATATGAATTTTGCATTAGAAAAATCAAACCCTTTGTTAACGTTTGGTGGGGTCAAGAGGTGGTCGTAGCTAACGATTGGTTTTGGTCTTACGATGGGTTAACGATGCATTCTAACATTAGTGAAATCCACCCCTGGTTGAATACCAGAGCCTGATTTTGCAACCCAAATTTGTGGCATGTCCCCATAACCCCATTTTTGTACTAATTACCCCCCCCCCAGTACAAGTCTTCCCTCTTGGATAAAGAGTGGATGAGAACCAACAAAAATATTTCAACCTTGATGTGGTCAGATAGGAATCGAACCTTTGACCAAAAGATTACACATGGTTATAAATCCCTGTACTATGTACTATAAACAAATAAAGAAACAGACAAACCACAAAAAGAAAAATACATCCTCTGCTGATTTCTGAAATTATGAGTTAATTTACATCATATGAAAGTCTGGATGAAAGTCTCCAAAACCTCTGCTCCCCATCATTGGCGATGCTACCCCGGGGAGATTTCATCATAATTGAAGCTAAATAATTCTGTGTTACTATGTGCTTACATCAACAAAGGGTGTTATTTATCTTATATTTTCGAGTCATTCCCATGCGATGATTAATATTATGTAAGTTTGAATTCATCATGCTATACGTTGTTTCAAAATAGATATATTGTTTTGTCTTGATTTGAATTGAATGTAATAATGTGACAAATCCAAATACTGGATGTGGCTTGATGAGTCACTTGTAAACCTTTGTAGGTTTATGTCAATGGCAGATATGTTTACATAATTAATAATTTTTTAATCAAATCAGAGTTTCAAGATGAAAATACAACTTATAAAGTAATCTTGTTCTTTTGTTTCTTAACAGTTATGTAATAATCATTGTGTATGAATTAGATTAATAGCTACTCTATACTAGAAATTGCACCTTGTTCTAAAGTTGTATTTTGTCTGTCTTCACCTATTTAGTGTTGACTACTCCAACTGCAATAAATATGCAGTGCGTTATTTTTTGTGCAATGCGTAAAGTAAAACGCAGTCAATAATCTATAAAACATTGCTTAAACTATTTATGGTTTTAAAACATTCAAATCTATTAAGAAACTATCATGTCATAAATATTCTACTCTTTACAAATTTTCAGCTTTATTATTCACTTACAACGGTTAAATAATGCAGTTAAAATGGCTGACTGCTTTGTACCCTTCGCCACCACTATCTGATCAAGGCTAATGGATACCTTGGACAGTGGTCAAAATAAACAATAGAATCCAAGATTATAGCTCAATTTTTAATCTTAGCTTCAGAGGAACTTAAGTGCATATGTTTGAAAATCTTGAGAGAGAAAGAAACTTCTATCTAGTTTGTCAGAAAGTATGTAATCATTGCATTTTATAGTCCATAAATTGAACTTTAAGATGCCATTTATTTCATTTCAATCGGTAACGTACAACGAAAGTTATGTTTTATCAAATATTTGGGTGGATTTTTGTCTGGTTCAGTTTCATGATTTTTGCTCATAAAGCAGGTGTGTTTCTGAATGGAATAAAATTGGGTCACCTTGGAAAATTTATCATATGTGTCTTATTTTTCATCAAATTTGTAAATCAAAGCATAGATAGAAGATAGCATGTACATAATAAATTAATAAAGCTTGTTATGGTTGAGTGAGCGGATTAAGGACATTTCTCATAGAGCTTCATTTAATAGGAATCGTGAAATTGGACAAAAAAAACCCATTCAAATATTTGACAAAGCATAACTTCTGTTCTAGATTACCGATTGCAATGAAACAAACAGTGTCTTAAAGTTCAATTCATGTACTTTTAAATACAATGTTTACAAACTTTCTGACTGTCCGTTAAACCTGAGAAAATTATACTCAAAGATTGTAAGGATTTTTCTGGGACACCCTGTATGAAAAGCAGCTGTGACATTAAGGAAAGAAAAGAAAACCTTAAAATAAGTTCAACACGATTGTTGAGATCTTTGGTTAGATTTATGTGTTACCTATCTGATTGTCTACTCATGTTCTTTGATGTTTCACCGTCATAAACTTCATCAGGGGCCTATTTCACTAACATTATTTTTTGAGATGATTGCAGACACTCTTAAATTAGAAGCCATCGTAAATATGATTTGCGATGACTTTTCCATTTCACTAAAATATTTTCACTTTATCTCCATGGACGAGCCTATCGCAAATTTTGCAATGATCTCGTCTAAATATGGCGTAAAATTAAAATCATGTGATATCAAGAATTTGCAATGATTTCCATTTGCAATGTTTTCTTTGCGGATGCTCATAAGCACTCGCAAGATATTAATCGCAAACAAAATCATCGCAAATGGTTTGCGATGATTTTTTTCATCGCAAATCTAAGTGAAATCGGTTTGGGGAAATTCATTGCAAATTTACGACGATCTCTTGCTTTTGGAGTTTGGCATTTGCAATGGATTTAGACGTTAGTGAAATAGGCCCTAGATCTGTGATGAACCTAGCCACTACCCTGTCTGTGGCAACGCTGTTTTTCATCTAGAAGGGGCAAAGTTCTAACGCTGTTTTTCATCTAGAAGAGGCAAAGTTCTTTCATTAAGTAGGATTTTGAAGACCAAAATGGAATTCATGTTCTTAAGGATTTTTCTTTTTAAAATAATTGTGTTGAGCAGCACATATGTCTGTTTATCTTTACTTCTCAATTTTCTCAAAAATGCAAGCACATATGAAAGAATGGTTTGGGGATTGTTACATACAGCAGTCAATGATTCTTCCTATCTAAAAATCCCAATTTTAATAGAGGTGACCTTGAGGATAAAAAGTGGATCGTGAATTGCCCCTTTAATGAAGCATATACCATATACCATCCGTGATTACAGATAGTATAACCCTGCAGCCATGTTAAATAATATCGTCTCTTTCTGCTGTGCCCATCTCGGCCCATCTTGGATTGATTTTTTACCTCTATTTGTCTATTTTTTCAATTAAACATTGATTTATCTGTATGTACTAAGGTGGTGCAAATTACGATGGATTATAATAATGGTGACGATTTTATTAGATAGTAAAATTCATAGAAATGCATTTATTCAAAACAAATGAATATTTGTATGTATCATAAAGATATTATCCATATGGTTAAATATTAAAAAAATGTATGCAAGAAAATGTTGTTTATCATGGTGCTTGAAGAATTTAATTGCTGTTTTATCAAAATATGCTCAGTCAAATTGGTATGGATATTTTTCAACGCTATACTTTGTAAATCTTGAAGTATGCAACAAGCAGTCGATTAACGCACATAAACCAATATGACCATACAGGGAAGTAAATTAGTCCGTATTTTTCGAAGCATAACAACAGAATGCAGAATATTCAATTGAACTTATGTTCAATGTTTGTCCATGTGTTAGCAAAAACATTAGCCCAAAATAATACAAAAATCCTGAAGAGTTCATGTAAAAAATATTAATACACAGTGATTTGGTTTTAATCAATCCTAATCAATCATTACTAGTCTCTTACACAATACAAAACCACCAGTTCACAATGTTAAAGAATACAAGGGACATGGTATGGATCTCGTAACAGAGATTGTTTGTTGCATACTTCTAGGTTTACAGAGCATAGGCAGGTAACAGACTGATTGTGAAATAGATTCAGCAATTATCTTGTGGCAACATTGCATGTCTTGAATCTGCTTTCCATTTCTGAACCATTCGCTTTGAAAGAGAGATTGGCACCTTGGCAAGTACATGTAAAAGAAGTTATCAGAACCTTCCCATCATACCTTGCTTCCAATGGGATTTTATGTACAGGTTATAATGACTGAGGGTTTAGTGAATAGCACAATTAAGAGGCCTCGTCCCAATTTTGCATTTCAGGTATATTTTTCATCTCTAAACCTTTAATCATTAAAATCTTGTTTTTGAATGCAGTTTTATATCATTATCTGCTCAGCAACATAGAGCTATCGGTGTTGTGGTAAAGCACATGTTTAGGAGAAAGGGAGGCATGTAGATCTATGCTGAGAAGCTGTAAATAGCCTTTGGAAGGCATCTCCCCATGCAGTGAGGTGGTCTTTCTCCTCGTGTTGTCATAGTTGCTTGGATTTCCCGTAGGGTGCTTCTTTCCCTCCATGGAACAGGCTTACTGCTTCAAAATTAGAAGTATGTTGTTAGCATTACACTGTCATGTTTAAATTTTGTGTGTTCTGCTGTTAAACTTAGCTTTGATATACATTTGACAAAAATTAAAGAAAAAAAAAACCTTGGTACGCACTATATTGGAATTTTAAAGTATTTCTCTGCCTTACAACACCACTTTCATTACCATTTTGCAAAACTGAGCCTGACCACAGCCTATTATACTTTTCTTCTCTCTTTTCATGATAAAGGTTTAAATTAGAAATCCAATTTGATCAATAATAATGATCCTTGTCGACCATCAACTAGACAACAAGATTTTCCTGAAACCTCATGATAAGCCCTGAAGGAATCTAAGACATACTAAAATTGTATTGGAGTTAAGTTTTAATTAAGTTCCAATCTAAGTACTTTCACCCATCAGTCATAAAGCCAGCTCGTCCCCCGGTGATGTGACTTGTCATCGGGCTTTGATTAACTGTCATGGTAGCTGACTTATCATGTCCCTATTTCTTGGCATGTTACTATCTTTAGTGCATCAAATAATTTGCTGATGATAATGTGCAGGCTATTACTTTGATAAACCTAAAGGTGTTCTTGTTCGATGTTTTGAGTTGGTACACAGAAATAAAGAAATAAAAAAAGACAAAATAAAAGTAATGAAAAAACAAGTTTGAGCTTCTCAACTGATTTCTAGATTACATTTGAGGCCAGAAGTTCTCCCTTCAGAGCCAGAGAGTGGGAACCCCGGAAATCCTTAACAGGGGGCTGATCTTCAGATTTCTGGATAAAGGGATATTCTTCAGACCCCAATTAACCAGGATCTACTTTGGTATGAAAACTGGTTAAAACTTATTTGAATCAAAGAAAAACCTGAATAGAATTAAAGCAAACATACAAAATCATATCACTTGCTATAAAAAAGACAATTTTCAGTAAAAATGAATTTTGTAAGTTTTTGTGAACAGTGTTTCTATTTTCCCTACATTTTGAGATTCCAAATGCGTGGTTGTTGATTTAAAAGTGGACATTATGCTTTTAAGGTTAAACATATTTAAGATAGTGATCTCTTCACTAAAATATATTGTAAGTTTGAAAGAGGTTTTATATATGTAAAAAAGGGTTGTCTCAAAACATGAATGCTGTTCAATTGCATTCTTTTCTATGATAATCTAGAATATATAATATGAAAATATAGAGATATCAATTTAGCTCAAAAGTTACCATACATTTAAAAAACTATGTCAGAATTTTTAACAATATTACATTAAAATCAAACAGTCCGAATGCATTCTTAATATAATCTTAAGCATTTTACCACTTGTCCAGACAGCAATTAAAGATGGTTATTTATTCCTGTCACTTTGTGTCCACTTGATGTGTGTCCATTTTAAGACATTTAATCAAGTTTTTATGAAATGCCGATTGTCATGATGACCAAATATTGTCTTTTAACCTCTTGAATGCTACAGTGATGATGTCTGCATTTACTTTTTTCACAAATGTTTAATTAGCACAGTTTGTTTCTCAGCTTAGATATCTGAAGAAATATGTATTTTTCAAGAGCTCTTATTCAAAAACCAGGTCAAGCTTATAAGGATCAGTCACACACAAGGAATTTTTATAGGGAACCAGTATTCTCCGCCATTTTGATTTCACTGCCGTGTAATTCCTATGGAAAGGCGGCCATCTTTGATTGCTGCTCATGGAGGGCGAGTTATTGTACCTCCAGCATTTTACGGCTATGCGGTGTACTCTCTGGGTGATCATTCTGTTGTAACTTTGTGTGTTCATCTATTAGGTCAAAAAAAAAAATGGTCTGGTTGTCCTTCACAACTTTTTGTGAGCAAGTGCGGGCGGGCGGATTTTGTTTTTCAAAACTACCCCAAATAATGGCCTCTATTAAGATGCAAACAAGTCTATTGTACCGGAAAATCTCTAAATACAGTATCAAAATGTAAACAAAATGAAAACAACAACTTAAAAATAATTTCAAAAGATCAAAATTCTCAAAGGAAAAAAAAAAAATTGGGAAATCTGAAAATTAGGCGTGGTATACTTTTGTACAGTTAAAACTTTTTTCCAGTTTCAAAAAATAGGGGCAGGCTGTGGAGGAAAACCAAACACCTTTTTTTGGCCTTATCGTGACAAGGTGGCCTGCCCATCTCCATTATTTTTTTCATTTTCGTTTCCTCAATTATACCTCTGACATTTGTTTTATTTCTGAGATCTTCATTTCTCTTGGACTGGTATATTGTTGTCCAGGTTTCTGACCCATAGGTTAGTACTGAAACTATGCATTGGTTGAAGATTTGTGTTTTGAGTGACAATGGGAGATGTTCATCTCGGAAAACGATGTTTGGTTTCGTAAATTTTACCCAAGCTAAGGCACGCTGTTGACTTGCCCTTTAATGGTAAAATTGATGGTTGTTCAGTCGGATTTTTGGAAACCAACAAACCTGAACTAAATAGTTTATATAGATATTTTCATCATTTTGTGCTTCAATTATTCAAGATGTATGCTTGTTTCATGCAAATATATAACATTCTGCGAATATTGTTGTAAATTCAACCCAAATATCATGATATTTTTACCAACTTCACTGTTGAGTTAGGCAAGCGTTTACCAAAAAAATAAAATAAAATAAAAAAGCGACCCAAAATTTTGCCGGTCGCAAAGGGCAAGTCAACAATTTTGTTTAGGCGTAATTGTATTTCTCTTGTCACTCAAATGGAAGATACAGGTTCACAAAGCTATCAGGTTCAATTCCAGGTCTGAATAAGTTTATATGTCAATTTGATCATTGGTCCAAACTTATCCTTACAGTTCTTCTGCAACAAATCTACATTTCTTTCAAATTCTCTGTCTCTCACACCATGGACGTGTCCCTTGAATTTAATGCAAATGCACGTTGCCTGGCTCTTTGTCAAATGTTTAAAAAAAATAAATAGACATTATATATAGGATCTGAACATTGAACAAATTCAGCTTTGGCAATAGAAAGATATTAATTTGAAAGTAATAGTAAAAAAGTAAAAGCTAAGAAGTATGAAAAGATATAAAGTATTCCAATGTTTTTGATATTAGAATTTGTATTGATAATATTGAAATTGAAAATAATAAAGACAACAAATGTAAAAAGATGAGAGTTTAGATTTTTGTATTTTTATTTATAAATTTGGTTATGCACTTTTGCAGAATTAATAAGAAAAATTAATGTACTTTTAAAAGTAGCAAATTTTACAAGCAGAAATGAGTTTGATGATCTATAGTGAAAAAGTGCAGAGCCCTGGGTGGAAGGGGCATTATAATGACAGGGTGGGGTATAGTTCTCGCTTGTCGGTTAGTTCTTGGACTGTTAAACATAAGATATCGATCATTCCGCATTCCTAGTCCAGCTGGGAGCTGAGTGTGCGAAAAATGTATATTCTATGAGGGTGTGAATTGCTCAAGCTAGGGTTGCGCCTAGTAATATAGGCTGCAGTAAGCCCTTTGGCCCCAGGGAATCCAGGTAGTGATTTAACCCAATGATTAGAACTGCTCTGTAAAGTGCGCTGAGGCTGTGTGGAATTACAAGTCAGGGGGACCGTGTAATATAAATCACCTGCAATTTATATTTTCCTGCATCAACTTACAAAAGTGCCCTTATGGCTACAGTCCCTAAAAACGTCTCGCTCGGCTGAAAGCCATGTTTACTGCAAGTTTTTACCTACTTACACCTATCAGAATATCACAATTTTTGGCGTACATATTGAATAGAGTCTCTAGTTTATACATGGAACTTTACTAGTAATTACACGTCCATTATCAAGGTCAAAATGATGCCTAAAGACTACTTCGAAAAAGGTGACCCTTTTTTGCCGAAACCTCATAATTTCATGATGTTCGAA
>JXSR01S009970.1:9162-35753 GCA_000969725.1 Ophiothrix spiculata
AATTAGGGAACAAATGATCTTGTTGTAGCCCTAATGTCATTTTCTGTTGATTATTTATAATAATTGGCATATCAAAGGATATTTTTGTCAATTTTTAGTTAAAATATGCTAATCTGGCGGCCATTTTGAATTTGAAACATGCACGTGATCTTATTTTTAGCCAATTTTGTTTGCTTCAGGCCCAGAAGCAGTATCTAAGTGATTTTTGTTTAACTAAAGTGGTTTATAAGTTGTTTTAAAACTATTATAATGAAAATATAGCATTTTGGCGGCCATTTTGGACGCCATCTTGAATTTCAGAAAATGCCCACAGAGGATTTCCGGGGACTTTTTATCAGTGATTCTACACATATTTCTGAACCTATTTTGAAAAAATCAGCTTGTTACCAAAAATGTCCATGTTAAAACTAATACCTCGATATGATGGGTCACAAATGTGATTTGGAACACTAAATTACTCCCCCTCCTAACTTAATCAGCTTGTATTCCTGCAATATATTTATACTGCTGCACCGGATTGATTATTTGAATATGAGAATGCGGCAATCGAGCCAGTCAATTTGGCAGAAAAAATTTCCTGTTTACATAAATTATATCGTCAAAAGCGATCAAATTCAATTAATTAGCAGTGCTAAATGCTAATCAATTACCATCAACGTCAAAGTAGTTGTCCTAAATGCAAAGCTAAAGGTGCTATGCATTATTTATAAAATGGCAAGATGGGAAGCTCAATGCTGGGAAATTCTGCCGAGGTATGCACCTTCGTTTAGAATATTGGAACGTCAAATTTAATTGGATAACTATTAGATGATGTTTTGAGTACAATTTATTTGATTGTTTTATTTCTCATTTTGGAAAAAATGTCTTGACAGCGGACCTTGTTGCTTGAGTGCAAACTCGAATTTTGAACCGAGATACAAAAATGTGTTCTGCATAGCACAGACTGCTAGGATGAAGAAATTGACTGAATTTGATCCCTGATCTTCACCAACTCGTTACCTCAATTTGTGAGTTTTTCCTGATTTCCTGGTTAGCAGGTTTTTTTCTAATTAGCGGGTTTTCTGAATAACAAATCTTCTGGTTAGCAGGTCATAATCATTAGAAATAAAAGCCAGGCAGCCGTTCAGAATTTTGGATAGTGGACCTTCTGGGGGATTTTCTGAATAGTGAGCCTTCCGCATTATGGGTTGTCTGAGTGGATCTACTATTTATCTTTTAGTGGCAAAATAATAATGAATCAAACTGTGATAACTGAATAATTGAGTTTTCCCAATCTTTCACCAATATTTCTTTGTTTGCCTTCCAGAAAACCCGCCAGAATTGCTTTGTAAGTATAACTTCCTTTGATGATTCTCTAAAACAGACCACATGGGAATTGAAGAGGGACGGGGCAGTAGTGTGAAGAAAATGTTCCATATTAAACATAGATGCGTATACAACTAACAATGCTTAAGCAATTCAAGTTATCAAGTCATTATCTGATATACTTTGTATGAATTTTGTTGTAATAAAGTGCTGTTTTTTGTAGTTGATAGAAGTTTGATGCATTTTATAATAATGACGGGTGACAAAAAGCGGAAAATCTTACACTCTACCATGCTTGGGAAGCAAGGTTTATGCCAAATGACACAAAGTTTTTCTGCAGTTATTGCAACCGCACATTAACATAATTGGTAAAGATAGGAAGATTTTAAAAGATCTTATGTCGCGATCATTTTCGGACTTTTCACAGGTACAAACATGCATCAACTACCGGTACAACGAAATGGATCATGGAGAATGTAACAGACAGCTTACAAATGTGAAAAACAACATACACATTCATCTGTTTTTTTTTTAATTCTTATTTTTAGAAATACAACTTACATTTATAAAACTATTTTTAAGACATCGGTGATTAAAAAGTCGTGTTTTTCTTGCATAAAATAACATTTCACCTTCCAATAATGTGTGATCTTTTTCTGTCATACGCATTAAATACTGCTGTCAAAAAAGTAGAAGAATTTTTACGATCAATATTCAGTGACGCTGTATAAGCCGCACAGCGTATAAGCCGCACAGCGTATAAGCCGCACAGCGTATAAGCCGCACAGCGTATAAGCCGCACAGCGTATAAGCCGCACAGAGCGTATAAGCCGCACAGCGTATAAGCCGCACAGCGTATAAGCCGCACAGCGTATAAGCCGCACAGCGTATAAGCCGCACAGCGTATAAGCCGCAGCGACTTTTGTAGGCTCACAAATCAATGCCGCGGTTTATATCCCGGAAATGACGGTAGTTATTCAACACAATTTGCAATCAGCTTATAAACATTTGCTCTTGGAAACATGCCACACTGTCACTGAGGTGATTTCACAGACAGTGGCACAAACCTGCTTGAGCTGGCAAGAAAAGTGCATTAAATTTTTGTTTTAATCTAAATATCAGTTTATAAAAAAAACACCAGACAATATTAATATTTTTCTGTATGGTGTAAAAATATTTGTGAAAATGCCTTATATTTGTCAGTATTTAGATTAAATATTACTGGTTATGTTTCCTGGTTATGTTACGGGCACATTTCAAGAATAGGTCACAGTGGTGTCACATGACAATCATCGATGGAGCAAACTACACAATAGCTTTGTATTATATCCATGTAGATTTCTGGAATGTACATCAGTGTACATCCAACTTGATACGTTCCTGCGCCTCAAACACTGCGAGTGCATGCGCATTGAACTTGGTAGAACACGTAGGTGTAAGCGTAAGCACAAACACTGTACGCGCAGTTGAATATGCAGCGTGAATCCACATCTGGTTGACACGTCATCGTGTAGACACAAAATAAATGATCATACAATCAGTTTATGACCATATGATGTGTCAATGACACTGAAACTTTGGATCTTGCTACCAGATATGCCCAATTTTAGGTAATTTCAGAATGTTTATTTCAATTGGAATCACTTATGGTTTTATTAGAATCTAGTTCAAGTTATAGGTGTAGGTTCCTATTTTAGGATGTGTATATTTACTTTTAATTGATTGCCCTCGACCTCTGAAATGCATTGTGCATGGTTTCAACCTTAGCTTGTGTCTTGTTTTCTCCAGAGTGGCAATTGAGAGTATGCAACCCTGTGGATGAGGCTGTTATGTAAATATAAAAGAAAAGGAAAATAGGTATACCAAGTAATTTTACACTTTGTGCTATATCTCCGAAACTATAAAGAATTTTGAGGTGAAATTTTGGATTTATAATCAGAAAAATATGGGCTTTCATCTGGCATCAAAAAATATACTACTTCCATTTAAGACCTGGGGGATGAGAATGTGATCGGAACCTACACTTTTTTAGGTTGTGCAATAGGAATCACAGTCCCCTAATCTTACTATCCGGGTTGTACAGTAAAGTATCTATTGAGGCTAACAATTCTCATGCAACATTAGTTTCATGCTTCATTCCATTAAGATCTTTTTATATTATTGCAGGTGATTTATAGTACACTGCGCGGTCCCCCTGACTTGTAATTCCACACGGCCTCAGCACACTTTACAGAGCAGTTCTAATCATTGGGTTAAATCACTACCTGGACTCCCTGGGGCCAAAGGGCTTACTGCGGCCTACATATTGGCGCAACCTTAGCTTGAGCAATTCACACCCAGGGATGTGAGAGTTCCTCTTTTCAGCTGATTTCCTCGTTTTTGAAAATGTTCATGTGCTAAAATTTTAGCTTTTTCATTAATTTTCAGCCCATTTTTGGCCTTTTACCCCAACTTTACGACGCTTTTCCTCGTTTTTGTCAACTGGCCTCTCACACCCCTGCCTCATAGAATATACAGTTTTCGCACACTCAGCTTCAGCTGGACTCGAACGCGGAATTAACGATCGATATATTATGTTTAACAGTCCGAGAACTAACCGACTGAGCTAACAAGAAATGTAAAATGGAAAGTGCACTTTGATTCCAGGGGGACCTTGTTTAGTTTTACAGGTTATCAAATTTATATCAAAATATGTAATTATCACATATATGTTTATAAACATTGTTATTAATTTTTGTTATTTGTTTTGTCCATAACAGAGGGGACAACAACGATGTGCCCACCCATGTCCTGTGTGCAGAGATGAACGCCTTGTTTTGAATTATAGGGTAAGATCTTGAAAAGATAGCCGTCATGAATATCAGAAAGGACTTATTGGTGCAAACTATTTTTCTCTTTTTGTGCCCTATTAATCTTTAATTTCATCAGCCAGTTTATTCAACAATACATATATACACAGGCAAATAACAAATAAAAGGCAAAAACATCTGGCAGGACCAGTGCAAAACCTAGGACACAGATTTACATGCAATCATGCTTCTGGAAAGGAAGAAAATGCAGCAGGTCAGGACAAAAAGTAAAAACACAAAAAAAAACCTAGAATTTAAAAGGGAGAGGATCGAGCCAGGATGATTCTCATTTAATTTTAATTTGGACGACTGGGTGTATTTCACAAAGAGTTACCATTCGTAAGTATATTGCAACCTGTTTGCAAGAACTAAATTCTTTCATAAATTTATGAACAAACATATTACACAAAAGACTTTCAATTAAGTACATTCGCAAATATCTTTGTAAGTCTACGATCAACTTTCAGTCGCCGTAAATATTGGAATTCATTAAAATTATGGTTTATTTTGCCACAAAATGAATTATTTAGTATAAAGTAGATGAAAATGGCTACCCATATTGCTTTAAATAAATAACTGAATATCTATAGTTTAATAAATGTTTCGAGAATAGCCTCATACCCAAAATCAACAAACAAAATAAAATTCAAATTTTTTACTTTTCTGAAGGTTTTGATCAAAAATTTCCCGATATCTGGTAACTGACTGTTACTTTCTAACATATAAAGTGTAAATCACCCACAAATAAAATTTCAAAATTTTGTCCATACCCTTGAAACTATTATTTGGGTTTTGTCACACTGAGCACTTTCAACTTGCACACTCTTTATTGGGACACACTGTATGCCAACAATATTGAATTTGAATTGTTTTGCATTTCTGCAGAATGTCAAGTTACTGCAGCAGTTTGTTGTCCAGTCTACGTGGAAGGTGTTTTCAGCATCGCAAACAGGTCAGTCAGTTCATTAAGGCAGTGCAATATGGTTATACAGGTTGTAACAGAAAAAATTGTATATTCTTATTAGCTATATCATGGGGAAACTAAAAATGGCTACCAGAAGCAGCTTAAGTGATCTCATTTGATGGTCAGGTTCAAAAGTTACGACCATTTAAGTAAAGACAGGTAAAAACTTCTTGGGCCGATTTCACCATTTTCCAGCGCAAATAGTTTTTCATGATTCGATGAACAATGCAGTGAGATAAAGTTAACAAAAGGCAAACTTTATGTTCAAGAACATTTAATGTTTTTATTTTTTTTTTCATATGATAAGAATAAATTATAATTAATAGGTTACAATATTGCTCATGTTCCAGAGTAAGTATAAACAATTGCATCGAAGACTTGATATCTTTGGTGGAAACAGAAAAGCAAAGAGTTTTTTGCAATAATCTCTTTGTCGTTTTCTTATACAGTTTCATATTCAAAGGAAAATATGGAAATTAAAATCAACTTAATAGCTCAATTGATAAAAATTGATTTTTAAAGAAGTTAAGTTCATAAAAAATAGTGTTTTCTTTGACCTGTATTTAAATCTGGGTTGTCCTAAAGTGCTTGTGTGCTGATTCTGCCATTTAGATGATATGTTGTCTCAGCAACTAGGATATCTCTTTAAAAATTGTTTTGGCGTCCCGTACAACATTAAGATTACAACAGTCTACGGGCAAGGTCATCATTAAGAGCTCCTACATTGCCTTTGTCCTTAGTCAGATAGAACAATAAAATCAGCCTCGCAATCCTGTTGAACATTGTATGGCTGATTTGGGGCATTATGTGCTATTATTTCGCTACCAGTAGATGAATCGTATGAACTGGCCCAGGTGGTTTGAAGGTAGGGTCAGTATAATTGCCATAATTCTGATTGTAGACCATCAATTTGGATGAAACAAAGTGCATTTTGTAGCTAAAGAAGTTGACTTTCGATATAAATAAATGGCAATGTGATACAAAGTGTAACTTTATTTCTTCAGCGTATATAACAATGTATAATTTTTTCTGTTACAACTTGTACGAGGGGTGTTCAATAAGTTTGTGGCCTGAGGTAGAAGGAGAAACTATGCATTTTTTTATTAATATGTTATGAGTTCAGTTTGATGAGCGTACCAGGTTTCCCCTAAAATGGTTACATGTAGAAAAATGGCAGTGTGCAAAAAATACAGTTGTTTGAGAAACAAAACATTGCACAATTTATATTACAACCCTCTTCTAGATACTCGTAAAATTTTGATATCACAGCGTTATTACTTTTTGAGTTATCAACAAAGGTAAATAGATACCTATGTCAGAAACGTATTTATTCAAAAATAATAAGCATACACGTTTTGTGATAATTTAATGTGCAATCTCTTTTCGAACAGATAGTGTAGAATCAGACTTTATATTGAACCAATTAAATTTTGTAAAATTTTCAATGAATAATAATTGAACTCTCTTTCAGTATATCTAATGCAAATTAGGGATACCTGTATTCCAGAATGAGTTGTTTATATTGAACCTGTCAATCAAGTTGTGGGGCGAAAGTTGAAGAAGACGTAATAAGCATATTCAAATTTTCACAGGTAACATTAATTGTTGAACTGTTAAAAAAAACTTGTGTGTTAATTTTGAAAAACATCTTCATGATTAAATGCTTACACTTAAAGGTCATGTTTAAGACAAGGTTTCAGATCTGACCCCAATTTGACTGTCAAAAGTGGGGAAAAATAAAAATGCTTCAAATAAAGAATGATACATGTTTCTAGGCTGAAATTTTGTGTAGAATTCAAATATTAACTCAACAATACAAAATAATGAACTTGAAATATCACTCAATTGGCTAATAATATAGGGTGGATTTTGCCAAAATTGTGTAAAAGTCCAAATCTACTATGCACAGCATAATCTGTAAATACTTTTGAGGTCCCTGAACTTCCTTTCTACACTATTTCTGGGTATTTTCAGGTAACATTGTCTTTTTCCCTTGAAAATCTAATATCAGATTGGTCAACACTTTATGCCCGGTTCCATGATTGCGCAATATTCAAGGTCGCATTTTCGTCTCAATTATGCTCAAAAATCAAGTTTCTGTCACTTCATTAAAAAAAAATTTACTAAAATAGTAAGCAGTTTGATATAAATTTGGTATCATAATCATAAAGAAATATATCTTGGCTCTAATCGATTAAAGTTACATGCATACTTCTCGTTGCGAATTTTTGTTGCGGCCTCTCGTAATGCGAAATTTCACATAAAATTTTAAATGCGAAAATTGTAAAAAAAAAAATCCCGAAATATTACACCTGTTACGAGAAAATTAAAAATATTAGCCTAAAGGATACTATTACAGGTAAAAACGATTAAATTTTCAAGTATATAGCTCCTAACGTTTTTGTATACCATCCATTTTAATGACGGACGGTATTTTTTTCACACATCAGTAAAATTAAGGGGTAGGGGTAACATTTTATTTATTTCAAAATGTTCCTGTACAAGAAATAGTATAAAGCAGTAGTGGGCAACCTACGGCCCGCGTGCCGCATGCGGCCCGCGAGTTCTTTTTGTGCGGCCCGCCAAGCCCACAAAGAAAAAAAATAATGTGTACAATTTGGAAAAGGAAGCTGCAAAATAAAAAAGTCATATTGCGCATGGAATAAACTTGTCATCTCAGCATTGGTCAGAAATATGGTATTCTTCCAAAGTTGGGTTGTTTTTTCTTTATCCATTCTTAAAGTGTAAATCAGTAAGCCCTATATTTTCTTTTGATGGACGGTCACATATATCATGATGGTGTATTTTAAGCTGTTTTATCCATTCTTGGAGGAACACAAATTGTTTCTATGCAATATAATATATGCAATTATTTTCGCACAAGCAAGACACAATGAGGAATCGTGTACTCACAGGGTTTTTCCCCTTTGGAGGAGGGAATATTATATATATTCCCTGCGTTAAAATAAAAGATAAGAATGCAGAATAATATGCATGATGATGAAAATATATAAAATATATTTGCTGGTAAAAAATGAAAAATTTAATTGAAATAATTATATTTGCTGGTAAATAATTTCAACTGGCATTTTTGCCCAGGTGATGTAATACATCTTTATGCGAGTGCAAGAAAGTCGTCGTATCTGCAAAACATTTTCAGTTTTTCATAAATGTGGTTTGCAGCTATTGAAATGGTTCTTCAGGTGTCCTTCACTAGCTCTTGAAATTGTTCTTCAGGTGATCGTCACGTTAATAACCATTTCAACAGCCATTCATAAATGGGAGAGAAAATTTTTTAAGGGTTTTCGCAATCAAGTGACAAAGTGATACATAATAATTGGAGTACACCAACAGTAGCGCAATTTTTGTTGGCTGATGTTTTGGTGAATTATTTGCAAATACTTTAACACAGCTTTAACATATGACCAAAATACGTTTACATAGCTGTGAGTAAGGATATCCGTTTCCCATACTGAGCAAAGAGAATGTCCCAGGTCTTCCTTGAGGTTTTTCAGAGTATGTTTTTGCTAATTGCTCTAACTTGCACCAGAAGTGTCCATAGGTAGGGAAAATTGATACTACACCAGGAAAATTTGAATTTGAAAATGACATACTAGTTTGCCTTCTAGGGAGATCAAACATATGGACATTCAAAGTAAAATTTTGCAGAAAAAACGGGAGACTATTTTTGGTGCAAATTTAGATTGATGCACCTTTTAAAATGCGTAAAGGCAGCTAAAGGGTTTATTAAAGTCAAAAAGGGGGTCATGATAGTATCTATAGAAACATAGATCCAATAAACGTTTTTAGTACTTTGGATGCGGCCCGCGAAAAATGTCAGAACTCTTTTTTGGCCCGCGGTAGTAAAAAGGTTGCCCACCACTGGTATAAAGTAAAGCTTATTAAATTTCCAATAAAATGAAAGATAAATCAAGCCTGGAGGCCTTTCCTATCAGTAGATATGGCTACCTAAAGCCAGGAATTTATCGAAAAGTGTGAATTTTTAAACTGCTATTGCACAAAAGTTATGGAAGAAACAAGAGAACAAACAGTTTTATTTTAAAGTCCTAGCCACTCTCTGTCATTCTAACATTAATAATGGTAAATTAATGTATATTTTAGATCCTATTGGTGGACAAAATTGGGATTCCAAAATTTTTGTCATGCAAAAACAGTCATTTTTGGGCAAAATTGGTCAAAAATTCAAATTTCCTGGCAAAATGGCGCAAAATACAGGATTGAAACTTAAAAATTCATAATCTACAGACATTTATACTCTAGAAATGACTTATTAAACAATTCTTAATGCTTATTTTATACCCTAAATATTTTTTTTCACACTTTTGGCAGTGAAACTGGGGTCAAATCTCCAACCATGTCTTAAATTATATATTTTGAATCAGTGCTCATTTTTGCCCCATATCAGATTTTGACATAATTTTTGGATCTGAAGTAATTAATGACGTCATAATTACGTAACAGCTTGTCGGGTTTTCATGATTTTGGTATCAATGAAAGGATGAGACCCTACCCTATTATATTATGGTAGAAGGCAACATAACTTTAGGCATGTTAATTTCAAGTTCACATGGGGTTGATGCGTACAATTTTGTTGAATTTTGAAAAAAATGTTTCCTACATAGGTGTCTATCATTGTTGATAACTCAAAAAATAATAATGCTGCGATATTAACATTTTGCAAACCTCTAGCAGAGATATTTATCATAAGGTATGCAAATTTTAACTCCCAAAATGCTATAGTTTTTGCAAATGATCATTTTTCTACATTTTCTACCTGGTATGCAAAGTTTCAAGTAAAAGTCTGCTTAGTTTTTATGTTACAAAGATTTAAAACTTGCCTGTTAGAGGAAATTCTAAAGTTTAGAATTTAACATAAAATCGATAAAAATAATCTTTATGATACCAAGAACTCCCATCTACTCGCTGATGTTTTTGAAACCTGCAGCCCAATTCTTTTCATGCTATTTAAAGGAGTAATCGTTCCAAAGTGTTTGACACCTTGTTTTTGATGAATTTGATGTGTGCAATGCCTGGGAGAGTGATTTTAAGGGGGGACAACACGTTACTCAATTTTACGTTTTTGCAAGATTATTTTGTACCATAACTTTTTAACAAAGTGTTTAAAGTTAATAAAAGTATACATTTCAAGAAAGGAATTGGAGGTTGATGTTTGACCAAAAATCACATTTTTTTAGAAAATCACAACAAACACATTTTTTGTCCATTTGGGCAAACAAGCTAAAAATAACCAACTTTTTATGTTTTAGGATTTGGCCAATTTGTTGATTTTCATGCCAAATAGTAAGTCAAAAATTCACTTTTTCCCCATTTTTGGTCTTTTTGGACCTTATTTGGCATGAAATTCAAACAATTGGTCAAAATTCTCAAAAATAAAAATGACGCAACATCTGAATGGATGTTTTAAATCAAAAATCCCATTCAGAAGTCATTATTTAAAAATGTCTTATTTCTAGCTGGTTTGGAAACCCAAATGGCCAAAAACTGTGTTTTTCGTGATTTTCTCAAAAAATGTGATTTTTGGTTAAAAAACAACATCCTCGTCATGTGAAAATTCCTTTCTGGAAATGTATACTTATATAAACTTAAATTTTGTTAAAAAGTTATAGAACAAAATAAACTTGCAAAAATGTAAAATTGAGTAACGTTATTTGGTTATTGCTTATCTGTTAAATCTTGATGTTTCTTTAGTTTTCAAGGTGAAAATTCAACTTCCAGATACTACTAAATGGCAAGGCTTAAATGTCTGTAAAACAAAAACAAAAGCAGATATTTACTTGAAACTTTCCATATGCTAAGTGGAACTACATGAATAAAACCTGCATAGCTTGTATCCTTCTACCTTAGGTTTTTGAAAACCTGTAAAACAGAATAAAAAACTACTAACATTTTTTTTCAAATGGAAGGTCATTAGTTAATGACATTTACGGGGCAATGCCTTTAAGCTTTGAATTTCTTCACTATTTTGTCTGAAATACAGTTGGAAAACAGTTTTTGTCTCGCTTGAAAATTTTCAGAAGAGACATAGCGATTCTATTTTCTGTCCGCCGTCCGGAGCATATCTCGGAAACCGCATGCCCTACCTTAATGATATTTGGTGACTGGGTAGACCCAGAGCCGAACTGGATCCAGCAACAATTTCGATGCAAAATATGCTAATTAAGTACCTAATTTGCATAATTTATGCATAAAATGGTTTAAATGGCATATTTTACAAACCGTGCACCTTACATTCATGAAATTTCGTGGGTAGGTGAGGATAGAGCTGCGCTTGTGCCAGCTGCAATTTGAGCGCAAGTATGCTAATAAAGTACCTAATTTGCATAATTTATGCATAAAATGTTGCTTATTTTTCAACTTTCTCCAATTTCAAAGGTTAAGGTGTCAAATTGTTCGTCATGGACCAGCGATCAAAAGTGTCAATGGTGACCCATCGTCCGACCTTTCCCTGGGGTCAAAGGTCAAAAGAAAGGTCAAATTTTCAACTTTGTCCGATTTCAAAGGTTAAGGTCTCAAAATGTTCGTCTTGGACCAGCGATCAAAAGTGTCAATGGTGACCCCATCGTCCGACCTTAAACTGGGGTCAAAGGTCAAAAGAAAGGTCAAATTTTCAACTTTGTCCGATTTCAAAGATTAAGGTATCAAATTGTTCATCTTGGACCAGAGATCAAAAGTGTCAATGGTGACCCCGTCGTCCGACCTTTCCGTTGGTGTCAAATTTTCAACTTTGTCCGATTTCAAAGGTTAAGGTGTCAAATTGTGTGTCTTGAACCAGCGATCAAAAGTGCCAATGGCGACCCCGTTGTATGACCTTTCCCTTGGGATCCACCCCACAACTGAATGATTAAGTAGGTGGTCGATACGCAGGCGAGACTACTGGTTCGCGAACCATCTTTTATTCTTAGAAATCCGATATCAATTTGCTCACATTTTTAATTGTTTGTTTTATAGAGTTTCAACAGAGAAGTTTCACCCATTTAGTTTTCAACACATCTATCACCCAGTTGTCCTGATTTTGTTCAGTAATACTGCCCTCGTTATAATGCAATATTTGTATCAGTTGTTAAGCAAATGAAATTTACCAGTACTAATAAGGTTAAAAAAAAAGTTGTTTGATTGGCGTAACCTAACAGACCATAATTTTCTGGTCAAATAAAAAAATACAGGGTGTCCATAATGATTTATACCCAGTTTCAAAAAATCAGAAACAATACTAAATCATAACTTTTCATAAAACCAACAGCTTTTCTACAATGGTGGATAAGTCTTCTACATTTTCCATAGGTTCCATCAAAATATCATGCTTCATTGCTTTGTGCGATGACGTAATTGAAAATTGATGCAAACATGGTTTTGATCCGTACAAATAATCATGCAGGTATAATAAATACTTGTAATATGCACACTTTTCAATGTTTGTAAAGTTTAATGAATACAACTGGACCAACTCCAAATCTTCTTTCTTAGCTTTTGTAATTTTCTATGATCAACAAAAAGCATTAACTTGCAGACTTCTGAATATATTCCTACTCAGAATAGCGTGGTAGTCTTAATCAGATATGGAGCAGAACATCATATTGGCTGGCGAGTTGAGGAACCACAGTTCTGTTGATTATGTCAACATACTTCCGCGCTTTGAGGTTTCCGTTGACAAATACTGGTCCTAATATTGAGTTTTACCCATAATACTCACCCAAACTACTAAATTGTCATTAGCAATGCCAAATGCAATGTTTCTAGGTGGGTTTCTATTGGACGCGTAACATCTAACATTATTTGTACTGGTCATTGTAAAGCTGTTCAAGCATAAAATCGTTGTTTCTTTCTTAAGGACACCCTTTTTTCCATAACTGTCAATCAATTAAACCTAAATTGCATTTTACGATTTAACTTTAGAAAAGTAAAAGAGGGTTTAAGTGTAGTCAGTTTCAATTGAATGTTTAAATTAAGTTCAACAATTTTTCTGATTACAAATTTACAATTTGAAAATATACCCTGTTTAGAAAAATCTCTACAACTTTCCACATGAACATGCAATTTGAAATTTCAAAATTCTTTTGAAACTTGGAAATAAACAAGATTTCACAAAACCTTTACTCACTGGTTAACAACAAAATTCCGATAGCCGGGTAGAAATCATGGACACCCAGTAGGTCGGAAAAATCACCCAAATTTAGTGAACTGGGTGCTTTTTGAAAAATTAATGAAATAAGCACCCAAACTAGCCTAAAATTTGGTGTTTTTTTAGGTGAAATCTGAAAAAGGCCTAGCTACCTACCTTACATTTATGTTTTTCCTATGATACGCCAATCAAAGAATTATATTTGTTTAGGCCGAAGCTGTTTTTGGAAAAAATCTTTAAATGTTTTTTAACAGAGCAGAATTTTCACTTTCGTGTCTGACCAAATAACATTTGTCTATTGTGCAACTGTTTCATTTTTTGTTACAATTTTTAGGTGAAATATGACTAAATTGTATTGACTATTAGAGACTTTCAAGAGGTTTATTTTTGGGAAAAAGAAAATTGATTTTAAAAATTCTTTGCCAATCATTTGATCCTACCTAGAAAGTCTGTCTGCCTGTTAAATGTTTATCCTGTTGCCGTGAACCTTTCTTTGTTTTCTTAACGTCCACTAGGGTTATGTCAGAAAGCTCAGAAGACACTGGAAAGAGAAGTCAGGAAATCGCAAGACCATGGTGAGTGTCAAAATGTTGCATCTGCTTAAAGGGACTGGCTTAGATTCATCCCGCTATTTTTCTTTCTACACATTTTTTTCACATGCATCGATAGAACATGATTATACTTTTTAACCTACCAGTAATTTGCCCTGGAATATTGGAAAAATTTGCAATTATAAACCAAATTGATTGATTTTCTTCAGAGAAAAAAAATGGTTTTGAAAACAATGTTTCTAGTCTTAAAATGTTATAAATATCTTGTTTCTGTGCCTGTGATGGTCAAATAAATTATTTTTGATTAAATTGTTTCTCTTTTAATATATATTTAATTGTCTTCAGAACCTTTGATTGATCTTTTAACTGCTAAACCAATGTTAGGTACAAATTTAGGGTTTAGAAAACACTCTCATGTCACACCACCATCCCTGAATGATATAGTAAAATTATTTTTCTCTCAGTTTTAGCAATTTCTGTGTAGATTTTTTGTACTTTTTAATTTTACTGCAATTTTAAACTTTATTTAGAGGATTTCCGTAAGTTTTTAATTTTAATTTTGAATCTAGGCTAGTCCCTTTAACATGATCTCATTAACCCTAATGGGAGGGTGAACAATATCGTTTAAGGTGGCTTAGCAGAGAAAGAACATTACTCTTAAGAAGTAAGTAGGAATATAGAGGCTTCAGGAGCACACCCTTCACCCCCATTTCCAATCAAAGCCAAAGACCACTTGCCACAGGAGAATACTACTTCAAACATGCACAAGCCCGTAGCCAGGGGGGATGCGGTCGCACCCCCCAAATTTGACAATGTACAAAAAAGGTCCACAAAAATTCCCTAAATGACCACCAAAAGAACACCAAAGCACCAAAACAAGTAAATGTGGGTCGTTTTTAAATAAAATACTACACAAAAAGCTGCTAAAACTACTAAAAAACTACTAAAATTAGTGTAGGGTCGACAAAAACACAAAAAAATCCTCCAAAAGGTCCACTTTTTGAAAATCTGCACCCCCCCCCCCCCCTTGAAAAAATCCTGGCTACGGGCCTGAAGATGCATCCCACCAATCAGCAGGCCAATGTAAAAAGATGCAGATGGATATAGTTCTTGACTTAACATGTGATTTTTTTCAAGGACATCCAACATTTTTTTTACAAATCTCGTAACTAATTATCATGTTCTTCCCAAAGAAAAATGTTGAAAAGTGCCCTGTTAACACCAATCAAACACGTTTTTGAATATCACAGAAGGTCGAAGCTAAGGCTCTTTAATGATCTAAGCGGAGACAACGAGCCTGTCAAGTTTTTCACAGAGGTGTGAAATATCATGGGACATTGGTGTTGCATTTATTGCAACCATTCTGATACAGAGGTTTTTGCCCTTTATCATCACCCATTGTTTTGTCTCTCATTAGTACATTGATGTACCCAACTGTTCATAATACTCCCTGCTAGGAAAATTATCATTTTGTCTAGCCAGCATAAAGAAAATGTGTTTTCAAATCCCAAAGTTACTTTGTAATCATTTAAGTTGGGCGGTTACTCAACCATTAGTTCAGGGAAGGACAGATTCCCTGTTGGTTTTTGAAGGGCAAGGATCCACGAAAAATTGCTATCTACTGATGAAATCAACTTTCATTTCATTTTTTTCATTGCATGTTTATCTGACAAAACAACGTATTGCAAACCATATACCTTGTTCAGACACACTAAAAAGTCGTCTTAAGGGGCCTGTTAATCCCGGCTGCTTGGTCTAAAGCAGAATTTAGTTTTTCTGCATTTTCTGATACTTCAGCATGTTACCTTTTAATACAGACAATAAAACACTACCAAACAAAACTTTTAAACTTTTTTTAAAGGTAAAATTAAAAGATTATTTTGACATTTTACAGTAAAAACAAACACGTGGCTGTTGGCGGGAAAATACGGGCATAGATACGCATCCTATGTTTTGCGTTTAGGTTGCGTGTTTTTATGTGCGTGCCTTTTTGAGCGGCAACAAGTACTGCGTGCGCCGGTGAACGTGTTGCGTTATGTTCTTGCATGAGCACATTTTGTTAAAAACCCGCAATATCTGAAAGTTGAGCACAATACTTACCAATAATATCAATTACATAATAAGTTTTAATGTCCGATGCCAAAGGTTTAGGTCTCAAAATTCATGGATTCTAGGTCAAAATGTGCGATTTCTTCATTAAACATGGGATTTCTCCTTTTCAGTTTTGATGAAAAAACATCATTTTTACGGGAAACGTAACTAAAAAAACTAAATAGTACAAGGAAAGCTTTTTCAACCATTATGTACAGTATATCAGAATCTAGGATCACGTTTCTCATTTTTCAATTGAAGGTCCTAAAATCAAAGATATTCATTAGTTTCTCTTAAAATTGATGCAAATAAATGTCTGAAACGACACATGTAACATGTTTTTCATTATATTTCAAAAAATTCGGCTTTATTTGAAAAACTAAAAAATGCGATCCTAGATAATTTTGTGCAGTTTCCAAAAAACGATATGTGATAAAATTGCAGTAACATTTTTTTTAGTTACTTTTCCCAATTCATGTTTAGGCAAAATCACTGTTTTTTGCTATTTTTTTCCAAATATGGTAATTTTTGAACCAAACCAATAGCATAAGCAGATTCCTTGTCAAATTTCCTTTCTAGAAATGTATACTGTAACTTAATATTTTTAGACTTATAAGCCAAAAAAGAAAGTCAAAATGTAAGCCTTAACAGGCCCCTTAAGTTGATATCGAGTCAATTTGTAATTTCAAACACGACCTCGGATCAGCGAAAAGTAACTTGACTTATGACTGTTCACACATGCGCTACGATTTTGAAGTCGAATTGAAATGGACTTTACTTGTTCCAGGTCAATGCGCTGTAGAAGTAAACACGAATTCAACTCGACTTACGACGACAGGTGTTCATACATACGAAAAGTCATCGGTTGTCGTCGTTAGTCGAGTTACATCGACTTACTAACGCGACTTAACTTGCTTTTTAGCGAGTCGATGTAAGACGACTTTTTGAAAGACGACTTCAGCTGACTTGGAACTGTTCACACACAAGTGAATTTTGAGCTCGATATAATTCGAATACGACTAAAGACAACTTTTAGGCTCTGTCTGAACGGGGCGATTAATTTTTAAAGAACTCTTAAAATCTATGTGCAAACATAGTAATTGAACAAATAAGAAGACAATGAACATCAAAATATCACCAAGATTTCAGGACAACCATGGGCGTCATTCCATTTTGAAGTGTCCCCCACCCTTCAAAACGTGGGGGGACGTGTCCCCCTGTCCCCCCTGAAGTGATGCCCATGAGGACAACCCATAAATTTGGACTATTATACTGGCTGTATCAAAATTCTTTGTACCCATTAACTTATTTAAGTTTTATATCTTTGTATTTGATTTTCAAATATAAAAAATATAAGGAGTTCAATAATTTCAAAGTTCTAGCTATAAGCGAGTATTAGCCCTTTCGATCCTGAATTGCAATACAAGTGTACATAGCCCATACTGAATTAATTTACACTCAATATGAATTGGAACGCCTGAGCGTTCTCTCGTAAGCTCCTTTTGAAACGCTCAGTCGTTCTATCGGATCGAAAGGGTTAAAATACCTCAGCTTTATTGTCTGAAAGTTTGGATGGTTGATGCAATTACAGTTTAAACAGATAACACACACACTTACCTTTGTCTACTGATGCTATTTCTGTCATATTTTTTCCAAAAAGGGTGGTTACTGGTTTATGCAACCTTATAACTTCAATATTGACAACCATAAAGTTGATTTATTTAGTACCATAGTGTAGCCCAGTTTCTCTCCTATTCATTCATAGCAAAATAATCAAAATTGAAAACCAAAATTTTGCTTTAAGATTTCTAAATAGCAGAATTTCTTGGATGTTTTTGCTTATAAAGAATTAAAATAATGTTTTAAAGTTTCATCACCAGGGCAATTTGATATTTTTCAAAATGGCAAATTAAAAATATGCGTAGTAACAACCATAAATCCGCCCACACCTTAACTTTGATGGCTTATTCGTCTCCTGACTTTGGGACTACTCTTAAAATTTTTCTACCAGAATGATCGCAATGCAGCTGCGGATCCAGGTGGGAGCTGAAGGGGCGGGCGCCCCCATAAAATTGCAAAAATCCTGCAAAATCAGCCTAATTTGGGTCAATTTTTTTGTTATAAAAGCTGAAAAACACACTCTCTGCCCCCTGTAAAATTCAGATCCTAGATTCGCAACTGCTATGGATTAATTTATAGTTTCTAAAATGCCCAGGATCAGTTGCTGTTGCACTTTTATGAAGCAGAAAATACGTAGATAGGATGGTATCCGTAAAGAGGTTTGAATGAATTGTGACCGCCATTCTTAAATGTTTCTATTGTTTATGAGCAATATTCATATAGAATCATATCAAGGGTGAAGTTTTTAATAATCCAAAAAATTGAATTGGAGCACTTAACATTTGTATAGGCTACCCATGTTCCATATGAGAAAACACAGAGGAGGGTGGCCGTGGCAACTGTTACGGGTTGCCGGCTCTTGTCATACGGTATTGTAGCCGATCCCCCGTTGCGTCATGTGGAAAAATACAACTTCCGGGATGATCACTAAGATTATTTTCGTAATCGGTAAAAAAATATGATAACATCTATAAAAAGTGGGGTTCACACGTGAACCCCAGCGGATTTAGAATAATTAGATGAGTGCCAAGATAATGAGTGTTTAGAATAACATAAATATGTTGATTACTATAAAGAACACTTTTGTAATTTTTTGAGGAAAGGTAAAAATGTGATCTTTGTAAATATTTTTTTCAATACGTGAGTCACGTGACCCAATAGAAATACATGTAAATCGTATCCTAAATTTGCGTGTTAGAAATCTCTCGTCCCTAAATCTAGTGGATGCTATTTATTGTGTCCTATGCCGCCTGAGAAAACATAAAAGTAACTTCTGTACCAATACAATATTTATTTTCTTTGTGGAAATGACAAGCTTTATTACCAGATGTAACTTGTATTCCTTAGGACTGTAACATGTTGATTTAACCATACTCAATTAAACTTGAATTGGACCCCCTGAATTTGATGATAAAAGAAAGTACACAATTGATGGCAGTAACGCTGCATAATCACAGTGAATTGCAAGAGTAGCAACATTAAATGAATTGATAAAACATTTTACTGACTTGTCATTATGTAAATACTGGTTTCAAACTCAAAATTGCAACTACCACCAAAGAATGTTTTAAAGTTTGTTTGCACAAAAGAGGTTTAAGATTTAGACCAGGTTTAAAGTTAGACTAGGTTTAAGTTAAAGTTACTACTGCATTTTAACTGCAGCAGCTTTCAAAATTAAAAGATTTAAGTACAAATCTTACAAACAGCACAAAATATGACAATATTAGTTGAGGAAATATATTTATCGGTAATGCAAAATTTTATCAATTGAACATATGGAATAATTGATTAAGACCCCCCCACCCACACACACACTTTCTTGAAATCATGAGCAATTAGCTTTTTTGATCTTTATAGCCATTAACCACTAGTCCATCCAGATGGACCTCGCAAGCGAACGCGGAGCGCTTGTGAGGTCCATCTAGATGGACTATTAACCACATAATTATTATACAGTCCAAAAAAGATAGACAAGTTTGTTTTCTGTTACCTATGCACATATGTTTTTATGCCTCCGCCGGAGTCATTATGTTTTGTGGTTGTTCGTCTGTCCGTCCGGGCTCGTTTCTTGGAACTGGTGAGGCATATATAGCGATGCAAGTCGGTGGAATAGTGGTAAGGGTGGCTAGTAATTTTCTCTGATGTTTTGGTACAAAATATGCGAATTTAGTAGGTTTTTAGGCAGAAAATAGTCGGTTTTTAGTAGGTTTTTAATTTTTTTTGTAAATGTTAACCCAACATCTTCCAAATTTTAACCTGGCTTATTTTGAATTGTGCATCACATATCCGAAAATCAGCCTGATCGGCCATGTAATTAACGAATACGATACGTTTTAAGATGGCGCTCTTACATGTAAACGTATTGAATCGGGAAAGAGAAAAATGGCCATATCTCTTAAACTAAGCATCTTTTTTTCCTCATGTTGTTTCAACATACTTGATTTCATTGGGACTTGGAGACAATGGTGTCTGGTTAGTGTCACACATGTGACCCCAACAGGTTTAGGATCAAAGGTCATCTTGGGTCATTAATTCTTCAAACTTTAACAGCTTATATCTTGGTTTTAGAAGCATTTTTCCATGTGGGCTGATGTTGTAATTTCAACTCCGTCATACTTCAATGTTTAAGGTTTCAAATTGTTCGTCTTGGACCAGCGATCAAAAGTGTTAATGGTGATCCCATCATCCAACCTTCCCTTTGGGGTCAAAGGTCAAGAGAAAGGTATATAGGAAGGTCAAATTTTCAACTTCGTCCAATTTCAAATGTTAAGGTGTCAAATTGTTCCTCTTAGACCAGCAATCAATAGCGACAATGGTGACCCTGTCGTTTGACCTTCCTTGGGGGTCAGCGATCAATAGTGTCAATGGCAATCCTATCGTCCGACCTTTCCTTCGGGGTCAAAGGTCAACAGCAAGGATATAGGAAGGTAAAATTTTCAACTTCATCCGAATTGAAAGGTTAAGGTGTCAAATTGTTTGTTTTGTCTTGCACTGGCGATCAAAAGTGTTAATGGTAACCCCCTTTGTCTGACCTTTCCTTGGGGGTCAAAGGTGAAAAGGAAGGTCAAATTCTCAACTTGATCCGATTACAAAGGTGGAAGGCGGAGGCATCGTGATCGACACTCTTGTTTCGAGAAGCGTGTATTCTAGTTCATTTTGTTTCAACATACTTTGAAGGATTTCAATTGGACTTGGAGACAATGGTCTCTGGGTAGTGTCACACATGTGACCCCAACAGGTGTGGCATCAGAGGTCATCTTGGGGTCATTATTTCTTCAAACTTTCACTGCTTATATCTTGGTTTAGAAGCATTTTTCCATGTGGGCTGATGCTGTAATTTCCAACTTCGTCAGATTTCAACGTTTAAGGTGTCAAATTGTTCGTCTTGGACCAGCGATCAAAAGTGTTAATGGTTACCCCATCGTCCGACCTTCCCTTGGGGGTCAAAGGTCAAGAGAAAGGTATATAGGAAGGTCAAAATTTCCAATGAATGGGAAAACAAGAAACAATCCTGCACATGACTCACTAGTTTGTAGTGCTGTAAAATTTACACAATTTGTGTGTGAACACTAAAAAAAAAATGCTGGAGATTTTTTTTCACATAAAAACCAAATTCAGTGCATGTGAGTATATTGGCTGTGCTATGAAGCACCCCTGTCACCAATGACTTTTATTTTTTTAGCTTATTGGTTTTGCTTTTGGTAGATATTAACCCTTTGAACCCTGGCCATTCCATGTGTATCTGTATCACTGACCCGGGCCTATACCCGCAAGTTAAAAAAACAATGTAACCCCTACACTTACAGTGATGACTGTAATGTAATAGTGATAGTAAGTAAGGAGGTAACATTACATCAAAACGTGGCAGAATGCATGCATTTTAAACAAAATTTATGTATACCTGAAAGCGACTTGTTCAAGCTGTTTTGGATCTGCCCATCCCCCATACACAAGGTTACTGATACGGTCACTAAGCTAAATAAAGGTTTATTGTCTGTGTGGCGAGTGAAAATTGGGGACAACGGAACAAGGGCACACGTCACAGGGGAACAACCTGTGGGTACAAGGCCTAAGAATTTTGCCTTTGTGTCAAATGATGTCATAATATCAACAACTCCCAATCACAGATAGACAACCACAAAAATGAGCCTAGAATTTTGTGTATGGTCTGTAAAAAACTTGAATATATATGAATATTTTTTTAAGGGGGACAATATGTTACTCAATTTCACGTTTTGAAAGTTTGTTTTGTACCATAACTTTTTAACAAATTGATTACAGTAAATAAAAGTATACATTTTCTGAAAGGGATTTTCACAAGGAACATGATGGGGATGTTGATTTTTGACGAAAAGTCACACATTTTTGAGAAAATCACAAACAAACCTTTTTTGGCCATTCGGGTTTCCAAACAAGCCAAAAGTAGCATTTTTGTCTCGCCTGAACTATAGTTCAGAAGAAACTTAGCAGTCACTCTGTCTGTACTTAGTATGTGTATGTACACTCCCGGTCAAAAGTCTTTGCGCACCTGTTACATCAGACATAATAGCCTTGTTTATATCATATTATCCAATATTTTTGTTAAAATCCTGTTCGTGTACATGCTATATTTATCTAACATTGATAAATCAAACCCTCTTGCAATTTTTGACCTCCCGTAACCACTGAAATTTAGAATTTTCTAAACCGTCTCAAACCCCCACGTAAAATTCCCATAGAGCTGAACCTACTTAATTATTCATAAGCAATTTTTCCCCATGTAAAGCTATAGGCGATTTTCAAGTCTTTTAGACGTAGAAATTTACACAAATGCGCAGTAATTTATTTAGAATTTTGTTCATGCGCAAATGAAAGGAATTGGTTCAAGAAATATAACAATGTTAATTGATGCCAATACCGTGATAATTAAAGGTCTCAATTTGTTTTAATCGCTTTGTTATTTCAAGGCTTCATTTGGTAAACATATAGTTAACGAATCATTGAGTATTAGCAAAAAAACTTCAAGTCGTATTAAAGGGCCTCTTTAATATTGTTTATGCAAGACAGCAGTAGGTATGTCCACCACCGTGACTATTGATATCAAGGCCATCTACTTGATATCAATCGAATGTATTGCTGGTTACTGAGCCATGTATGACCAATGAAAACCCCTAGAGTATTCAAAAGGTCACTTCAATGATTTCTACATAATAAAGTCACACACCTTTGAAATTGATCGGGGGCGTTATTGAGCCTTCTTCTAAATAATTTAACTGATTCAGTTTTAACATTTCAAAATAATCATCAAATAAGTTGTGCAGGCTTTGTTATTATGGTATTGACATTAATGTAGCACAACGAATCATTACCTGCATGTCCATCACACTTTCAAAAATTTTCATAGAGTGTCTTTAATTCAATGGTTCCCGGTAACTTATCTATGCATCTTCTTTAAATCAAATTTTTCTTTCCGAAACAAACAGAAAAAACAGCTAGATATAGCGTTAAATATAATCTTGTTAATGCTTTTTAAATGTTTCAATATTTATACAACCTATTCCTTTCGTTTGCGCATAAACAAAATTCTAAATAACTTACTGCGCATTTGTGTAAAATTCCACGTCTAAAAGACGCAAAAATCTCCCATAGCTTTACATGGGGAAAAATTGCTTATGAATAATTAAGTAGGTTCAGCTCTATGGGAAATTTACGTGGGGTTTTGACCCGGTTTAGAAAATTCTAAATTTCAGTGGATACGGAAGGTCAAAAATGGCAAGAGGGTTTGATTTATCAATGTTAGATAAATATAGGATGTACACGAACAGGATTTTAACGAAAATATTGGATAATTTGATATAAACAAGGCTGTTATGTCCGATGTAACAGGTGCGCAAAGACTTTTGACCGGGAGTGTATGTGTGTATGTGTATGTGGTAATTTAATGTAAGATTTGTCATAAGTCAAGAACCGTATGGCTTATGGTGACGCGACAATACTTGGTGATATGAAGGGGTTGGGGTTTAGCACACGCTGCACACCTTTTTTTGGGATTGGTCAAGGTCATTCAAGGTGAAAAGGTCATTTGAGGTCAATTTTTTAGAAATGTCTAAAAAATTGACCTGAGGTCATCTGAGGTCATTTTGAGGTCACAGCCATAACTCATGAACCCTTGAACCCATATGGATTAAACTCTGACCATAGACAGTCTTTGACCCAAGGTCAAGGTCAGTCAAGATCAAAAGGTCATTTGTGGTCAAATTTCAAAAATAGTCAAAACATTGCTCTGAGGTCATTTTAAGGTGACCTAGCACAGATAGAATTCCTCTATTTATTCTTATTTTTTGATATATGGTGTTTTCATGTGTACTGATCACATTTCTGAAATAAAAAAAGGGGGGTCACTGACTCAGTTTTTGAGAAAAATCCATTTTAAAAACACTATGTTTTACCACTTTTTTACCATTGACTTCTATGGTAAAATCAAAATAAATCAGACAAAAACATGTATAATTAAAAAACAGCTCTATTTTTCTCTCTCTTTTTCACATATGTTTTGGTCCTTATATAGTTCTTTAAAAACCAGTAATAAAAAAAATATGGTCACCGACTTACTTTTTGAAATATTAAGCAAAATAAAGCAATAAATTGGCACTTTCTTAGCAATGAGTAACGCCTTAAGCACTGCGCTTTGAGACCTGCACCATCAGGAGTAATGCGCATGGTCTTATGCGTGAATATAAAAATGAAGCACGTGTAAGATCGCGTTTTATTAAAGCGCAAGATACAGTACGCCAGAAAGTACGCTAAAAGTCCGGGATAAATACTTTGAAATTGTGTCCAACACAGCTGATATCAGCTCACTCGTGTCCAACACCGTATCTTTGCATGGCCACCTTAAAAAGATGACTTCTGAATGAGAATTTTAATTTAAAACACCCATTCAGATGTTGCAGGTTTTTTATTTTTGAGTGTGTTGGTCATTGTGTGACCTTATTTGTAATGAAATTCAAAAAATCGGTCAAAACGCTTTAAAAAATGCAACATCTGAATGGGCGTTTTAAGTTAGAAAAATTCACTCAGAAGCCAATTTTTTTAATTTGTTATTTTTAGCTTGTTTGGAAACCCAAATGGCCAAAAAAATGTGTTTTTTGTGATTTTTGGTCAAAAATCAACATCGCCATCATGTTCCTTGTGAAAATTCCTTTCTGGAAATGTATACTTTTATAAACTGTAAGCATTTTGATAAAAGGTTATGGTACAAATTTAAATTGCAAAAATGTAAATTTGAGTAACATATTGTCCCCACTCAGCCTTCTTTATGTGTTTTTGAAAAGTTTTGTGCCAACTTTTTAACTTCTGCGCCAATTTGTGACATATGGCCTTGCGGGAACACGCCTGTTATGCAAAATAAAGTTTGCTAACTTTCATTACTAAACATCTTTGGTTACATTTAGAAAAATCTTCCCTCCAGAGTTGAAATTTTGAAATTGGCTTTATTAGGCAATGTCTTTTAATCCATCTGCCATTTACTATTTAGTGTTAACATTTTTGTCAGTGTCTGAAAGTTGGGGAGGCTTGTAACTGGGGGTCACATGCCCCCCAGGCCACCCATAGTACCACCAGCGATAATTTTGTCCGATGTTTTTAATGGTTTTGTTCATTTTATGTAACTTACTCTAGCCGTCCACATCAAAAGTGACCTTTTACAGAATTTGTTATTTCTTTATATACAAATTCTGCCTCTAATACCTCCCGAAGATGATGCTTTTCGTATTTTGGTTGTGAAAAATCACACATTTCATCGCAAATTGAAACTGATACTGTACCACCGTGTGTGATATACACAATAAAAAATTTTGATCTTTGATTTTTTTTGTAAATAAATTTGCGATAAAATTGTGGCCTCATAATTTGATTCCTGTTGAAAAGTTGTCTTTGATCTTGTTTGCTGTTACAAATGACAAATGATGTAACAAGATTAACGAAAATCAAAGTTTGCCGCCTTGTATAGGAATTAATGACCGCATGATGTTACTTTATCATTGTATATTAAATCCAAACATTGGTGTTTAATTTGATGGACAACAACAACACACTAGGTCTCATGCAGACTGGTCTCACGTTGCGTCCGCATTATTTATGTGAAATCATTATATATGATTGCAGACTATACCCAATTTACCCGCATCATTTACTTTGAATTTGTCCAAACATACAGCGCAAGTCGGTGCAGTCATTAACCTCCGAAAATTGTGTCGGCTGGAGACGTGTTTCTATCAGATGAACTTGCGCATTAAACGTGACCAAAAATGGGTTATGTAAAACGGGGACATTGTATACTGATTATCTTTCATTCTTTCAAATGTTCAAGAGTGTTTGAGAAAATAAGGGTTATTTGCCCCAAAATAAAGGCAATTAGGAAAATTCAATTGGTTTACATAATAAGTTAGCTTGGATGTTTTATATAATGTTGTTTTATTTCTTTTCATTTTGTACGTACATTGGAAGGTCAACAGTAGCCTAGAGTACTTTACCTGGGGCTATATGGGGTACATTTTTGGTTAATTGTTACTACAGATGTCATCAATCAAAAACAGGTATACAGTAATTTGAATAATATTCTAAAATTGGTCGTGTCCTTTGTACAGGGTGTGTCAAAATCATTAGTACTCCAAAAAAAATCAAATCTCTAAAAATATTGCCCATTTCTAATTCAGAATTGTTTTAATCAATGATACATATCTTTGTCTTTAATTGACATTAAGAATGATAGCATTTTGATATTTTGTTTCCACAATCAGGATAATTATTATATAAAGGCACCAGTTTAGTTAACTTGGGACATGCGTAGCCTAGTGGAAAAGTCCTCGACTGTTAATCACTGGGCATTGAGAGTCGTGGGTTTGAGTCTGGTGGGAGGCGTGTGTAGTGTCCTTGAGTAAGATACTTACCCTATTGCTCCTCTCCACCCAGGTGAAGGCAATGTCTTTTAAAGGAGCATGGTCAGATTGCCTCTACATTTTTTCAAACTTTTCGAGATATTGGTACCAAAATGTTGCTCATATTTTTCT
>JXSR01S009971.1:17638-28703 GCA_000969725.1 Ophiothrix spiculata
TCAAAAGCAGATGACATTACAACACATGAGGAAACACATACTGACGGGAAACGTTATAAATGTATCTATTGTAACATAGGTTTCACCACGTTAAACGACAGAAAAGCACATAAAAGAACACATACCGAAGAGAAACCTTATCAATGTAGCTATTGCAACAAATGTTTTCCAAATGCGAGTAACAGGACAAGACATGAGCGAACACATACCAAAGAGAAACCATACCAGTGTAACTACTGCTATAAATGTTTTGGACGATCAGATGAAAGGACAGCGCATGAAAAATTTATACATACCAAAGAGAAACCTTATCAATGTAACTTTTGTGACAAATGCTTCTCTTGTGCAGGTCAAAGGACAGCACACGAGAAAACGCGGACATGTACCAAAGTCAGACCATTTCAATGTAGCTATTGTAACAGTCGTTTTAAACTGGTAAAGAATAGAACCTTGCATGAGCGAACACATACCAAAGAGAAACCATATCAATGTAACTTTTGTAGCAAACATTTTCGACAGGCAGATGAAAGAACAGAACATCATTTGACCCATTATAAAGAAGAACCACATAAATGTACTTTTTGTGATAAACGCTTTTCAACTGCTAGTGACTGCACAACACATGAGAGAATACATACTAATTGGAAACCATACCAATGTAGATATTGCAAGGATTGTTTCTTTCTAGCAAAGAACCAGACTAGACATGAGAGAAGACATGCTCAAGAGGATCCGCATCAATATAACTTCTGTCAGAAGCGCTTCTCAAACGCAAGTATTAGGGTAGCACATGAGAGAACACACACCCAGTTAAAACCTTTTCAATGTAGGTATTGCAACATGATTTTCTCAATCGCCAAAGATAAGAATAAACACGAGAGAACACATACCAAAGAGAAACTGTATCAATGTAATTATTGCAACAAACGTTTCACAACCTTAAATGAAAGGACAAAACATGAGAGAACGCATACCAAAGAGAAACCATATCAATGTAGCTATTGCATTAAATGTTTCTCAGATGCGAGTAACATGACGAAACATGAGAAAACACATACTAAAGAGAAACCATATAAGTGTAATTACTGCTATAAATGTTTTGGACGGTCAGATGTAAGAACATCGCATGAAAAAATACATACCAAAGAGAAACCATATTGCAAATCACGTTTCTCACTAGCAAAGAACAAGACCAGACATGAGCGAGCACATACCAAAGAGAAACCTTTGCCATATCAATGTAACGTCTCTGATTCTCATTAGAAGGTAACAGAAAAAGACACGAGAAAATACACACCAAAGAGAAACCGTTTCAATGTAGCTATTGCAACAAAATTATATTTTGGACGCTCAGATGAAAGGACACAATATGAGAAAAAATACATACAAGAATCCATTAAATTAAGGACTCGAACCACTAAATTATAGCATAGATAAGAATAAGTCGATGATGAGATACGTGCGGAGTTGAACTCCTGTAATTAACACTTAAGTGGTCAAGGGGGGGGTCCAAATGAACCCAACATTTGATTTTTGCGCGTCAGCGCAAAAACGCAAAGTATTTTTTCATCACCCTTCTCTGTAATTGTCTAACTTTACCATACCCTTAAGGCACTTGGTGGCAAAAAAATTCAAATCGAACCACCCCTTCCCATGCTAATTAGCATAAATAAGCATTTTCGAGGGCGCTCTTCAAATGTTTTGCCCATAAAATCGTAACCGAACAACTTTTTTCAAATTTTATTTCAGGAATGTATTTGTACAAGTTTACATACTGCAAATATGAGCCAAATTTCATTGAAAAATTCCATTGGGAAGTGAGTTTTCAAATTTTTGGCGGGAAAATTTTGACGCGACACGGCAAAATATGTTTTGGCTGCCATTTTGAAACGGTTTGTCCGATTTTCAATTTTTTTCTTTGTTTTAGTTCTTTTGAAGTACTTTGCCTGTGACCAGAGTTTCAACATAAAATGCCTTTGCGAAAGCGCTTTTTCGGTTGTGGGTCCATATGGACCCCCACCCCCCTTGACCACTAACGGGCATGTGGAGGACCTTGACCACTTAAGTGTTAATGACTTCAGACTTGGTGTATTAGTTTAATTTCGCTTTTTATGGGTTGTGGTGGCTAAACCTTAGGTATTTTGATATATTGATGGGATTTTATTGTAGCAGCTATTTTCTAACATTTGTAGTTATCAGTTCAGAAGTTGACGAGAATCGAACACCCTGCCGATTAAAAGTGAAGGTCATATCAATAGTGGATAGTGTTATCACTTATAATTGCTAAATACCATACGATAATGTTGTGGTACGTTATTAAAAACGTAAAGGCCAAATCCTTTATGGTGGCATGGGTACTTTCACATGATTCGATGTAGCCATTGCATAGTCATCTCGTAACTGTAATGTCTGTTTTTTGTGAAATAATATTTTTAAACTTGTGTTTGTTCTAAATATTCTTTCAAAATAGAGTGTATTACCTTGTGAACAATTCCACACCCTAGTGGTACACATTGTATTTGTGAAGTTGTGAATGGATTTTGTGCCTCCCTCTAGTGAAAAGTGTTACGTCGGAAACGTTGATACTCAATGTTCCCAATTGTTATCATGGTTATATATCATATTTTAGACCTTTAAAATAGCAATGAAATTTACCCTGATATTTTACTCGTCTTGGCATAAGTGTTTTTGATCATATTTTCATGGCCGCGCCGTTCCCAGAAAAAAGGTTTGAAGTGCCAGATAAAGATCGGTAAGCTTAAAAATATAATATATTAAAGTCAAATAATAAAAAAATGCCTGATGACAGATGCTTTTTCTGGCAATATTGAACGATGAAATACAAATAAATGAGCCAATGCCAATAATGTAAATTTTGGGGTGAGTGTCAAATTACTGAAAAAAAACCAAGTGACTTTTAAGAGCGGTTTTATCAATTTTTTCATAAATCTCACAGAAAATTATCATTAGCACTATAAAAGTTCCCAGAAAGGTTCAATTTTTTTCTATACCCTGGACTCTTCGTATTGATAAATCATTTTACCCATTTGTAATGTTTATTATGCTTGTTGTAACACTTTGCATATCAATTTCAAATGCAATCTCAGACAGATAAGACAATCAGTCAATATCTGTCATCAAGAGGTAAGCGACTAAGATTATGCAGTCATAATATACTAATGTTTGATATACAATAACGGATAAATACATTTGTTTGATTTATATGTTCTGTAGACTCAAAAGAGTAAAGAGATATCAGAGAATTCCGACAAAGACATAGAGTCTTCCTTTCCCGACCATTGACCTCTCATGGTTTTATACGCTGTACAATACAGCTGATGCCGTGTACTACATTACCATGAGGGTCAAATTATAGTTCTTTTTGAGCTACCAATCACCAAACACCAAACTATAAATAAAATGTTTGGTGATTTGCAACACCAATTATCCGTTGGGTGATTCCAAAGTAACGTTTGTGACCGAAAAATTGAACAATTTCACTTTTAAATGGTCACAGAACCTAGCATAAACATTTTTTTCAACAAGTTTGTTGTTGATAATGGTGCTCACTGGTGGGATCAAGACATGCAGGTGTTCAAAGATTAAAATAATTGCCAAAATACTGAATAAAGTTCGTGTAACGTTTGTGACCTCGCACGGGAATGGGTTTTTTTGCTCCAAATGACTTCAAAGTAAAACATCTCTGACATGTTAGCGAATTTAACAAATAGTTCATAAAAGTTGTAGGAAATACTATCGTCAGGATTTCTTTTTATGCAATGTTTTGTATGGTATCGTCTGGTAACGTTTGTGACATTTTGGTGTAACTTTTTGGTAACGTTTGTGACATTTTTGAATGAAAACATGTGCTCATTCATGCACGGGTAGAAAAAATTCAAAATTTCTGATTAGAAAATACTTTTCACGTACCGAGTAACAAACGTATGACTGAAAAAAACTGCTCATATGGTCGAATAAAAACGCTGGTTTTTTACTTGAAATCAAAAAAGGTTTAGTTTTCACTGGAATGAGCCCGTTAGTGATTAGAAGATGCTAGATTATAAGACAACAAAGACTTGTTACACAAAATGTTTGGTAGCTCAAAAAGGATTATGTTTTCAGTCTGACTACTGTATTAAGAAAATCTAGGTCATTAAAACCGACAGGTCTATAAAAAAAATCAAGCGATAAGCATTCGGACTGTTCTTCCGGGGTGTTCATATTTTTGATCATCATACTTTTTGCAACTGGACATGCTGAAGCTGCACACTTGTGTAGATGGGGGCAACATGGTATGACTGGGAAGCCAGCAGTCTATGTTTAAATGGAAATGGTACTATTGACATAGTACATGGAAATTGACATTTTCATTGCCTTTTCATATCAATTGTAGAGATTGAATTCTGAGGGGAATGCACTCCTATTTAAGATCTATAATATCATGTATAGATAAAGGTGGTGACGTTAACACATTTTTAACTTTAACAAATCAGTAATATTTAAAAAAAAAATGTTATTGAAATTATGATGAAGGATTAGGTGCCTAATTTTTTTAAATTTAAATTTCAAAATTGACTAACATTTAACGTTGAACAACAACTATAAAAGATTATGCAGGAATATTGGTGATTTCATTGTTCTCAAGCATGAAATAGAATGAAACAAAAGGAAATAAAGAAAAGGAAAGTGAAGGGTTCAATTTCAGGTAGATTCCCTCTATTGGCTCCAAGCGCTATCTTAGACCAGACAGAGTTCCAGGGTTTTTTCATGAACTCCTTTTTACATTTTTATAAATGTGATATTAATATTGGCATAGAATTGCCTATAGTAACGAAAGATTAGATTCAAGTGTTTCTGCATAAAGGAAAAGGGATTATAGCAAAATTAAAATTAGGCAACATTGAAGTCATAACTGTCCATTCCAATTACCCGCATTATGTCATGTTTGTTGTTATTTTGTAAAGACAAGATTAGAAACAGGCAGACATTCGGATTTCGAAGTTTTTTTTTACTTGTAACTATAACTACCTACCATTCCGTTTACCTCTCTTTGATCATTGGAGATTATGCAATAGTACGGTATTTACTTTGAAAATGAATCCTATCCATTCAAGGGATAAAACTCTTCACTTAAAATTATATACAAAAATGTATTTAATTATGACAACGTCAAGTTATCAGTCATTTGTTGCCCGATTAAAGCTGCGTTTACATTACGACGACATTGCCCTCGACGTAGGGTAACGTATTCCAAAACCACAAAATCCTGGACGACAAGCGACGAGTACAGATGAAAAATCAAAGTTTGTTGACGGATAGTAACGAGCCTCAGCGACACCACGGCAACAAGTGACGAGTGGTTGCTGAAAGAAACGTAGACTTACTGATAAATTAAGAGTTTTGCTTGACGTTGGGTCACGACTTCTCGACGATGAACAACTGTAAGCAGCGTAGTGAGGTGACTAATACTGACCTTGGCTGACGTAAAGGAACGAATGCTATCGAATGGTCACGGCAACAGTAACATGACTTGAAGTTTGTGCGGGTTCACGTTGATTTAAATAACCTATTTAAATCGCGGTTTAAATCACTTGGATTTTTTCTTTTTTTAAATCACTGATTTAAATCATTTTACATAAAAAATTGTCTTTTTGTCCTTTTCTTCTTCCTTTTTTGACTGTTTTTTTTTTCAATTGAATCATTTCAATTTCTCTACTAGCACTTTCGAAACAATTTAAAAGAACTTGCACCCCCCGAAGGATGATTTGAAATAATTTTCAATTAATCTTCATTAGATGTAAGAACACAATTATATACATTATCATGCTTTGAGCTGTCCGATACATGATAATATCGGACGGTACGCATGATAATGACAATATTGGATGATTTACGCCCAATATTTATTGGTCTCGCTATGAGTTTTAAAATATTGGGCTCGACTGCGTCTCGCCCAATATTTTTGCAACTCATAGCTTGATAGACCAATAAATATGCTCTCAATCTATCCAATATTGTATCAAACATTTTCCAAACAACACCATTTTTAACAATGAACCATCTAATGAAACATGACGATCAAAAAGCGCAAGTCGTTACCAATGTTTTAGTTATTCTGTTAGATAGTTTAAGCAAATGTTCAAAATTGAGTTATTGAGCTAAAAATTAAAATTGACTGGAATATGTTACAAACCCCAAAACCTTCATGCAAAAGTGCTTGCATTTTGTTGATAAATCCAAAAGTGTGTCATTTTCTAATACTGTTGGGGCTCGGCAATAATTACAACACAGTAGCCATTATAGAGGATTTTTAAGATGCTGAACAGTTTGCAACTTGAAAATGAATGATCAGATCAAATGAAATGTTCAGCATACATTTATGTTGTACTCTTATTATTATTTAGCTAGTAAAGAGGCAAGGCTGCCATTCAAATCGGAATCAAGAATTGCACCATTAGGCACTAATGTGTACATGTAGAAGCTAATCATAACTTTAGATGTAAACATCTTAATTTGAACTTTGGATCTACTCCATTTTCAAGGCTTTGAACAAGATCACTAGTTTCACAGCTTTTTCAGTCCCAAGGCAGTTGCGTATCCTGATTGACACCAATTGAATCACTAAATGTAAAGATTTTTTATTTTTGTAACTTTTGTTTCATTTAATTTAGTGGATTATTTGTCAAATGTTGATACATATTTAAAAAGAATGCTTGTCAGCTGTATTTGGTCTAAATGCAGTTCCAACACAGTTTAAACCTGTTTTTGTGATCATGTTTTTTTAAATTCTAAAAAACTCAAATAAATCCGATTTAAATTAAAACAAAATCGTGATTTTTATCAAAAAAATCCTACTTTTTTATTTTTTTGTATAATCAAAAAGATCACCAACCCTGTTCGGGTGGTACTATCATTCCTTCTCACATCCCTGCAACACACTGCCAGTGTATTGTGGGATGACATAAAATAAGATTTGATGTCGTTGAGATCTCGTTGGCCACCGCAGCCCTCAGTTCTTTGACGTTTCCATGATCATTTGTAGCAGTCTGTATACGTTTAGAGGTCGTCACAATTTCGTTGGTAATAGTTTAGAGGTCGTCACAGTTTCGTTGGTTTGTAATAGTTGAACTATTACCAACGAAATTGTGACTACCTCTAAACGTATACAGATTGCTACAAACGATCATGGAAACGTCAAAGAACTGAGAGTTGTGGTGGCCAACGAGATCTCAACGATATCAAACCTTTTTCTATGTCATCCCAAAATTTTAAAACTTGTAACTGAAAGCGACCGATAGCAACGACAACCTGCGTAGGTTAGAGGCGTGTGCCAACGTGAACTGACTTTAATTAACGAGGACCGGCGTAAAATTCAAAACTACAATTCGCAGGTCTACGTTGCTTGTCGTTACCCCCAATACGTCCTATATGTAAAACGCACCTTTAAGTTGAAAATTTACAAGTAACTTCTTAATCAACCATACAGAAGTGTATGGTTGATTTACAACCCGACAGCCACGTCTGTGTATCCTGATTCCGCTTACTCAAATCTCCCCAAAATCTGTGGACCTTTTTTTTCGTGTCATTTAGACAACTTTCATCGTAATACAATACAGGAAGAATTTATTGATCAAAATGTTGTATTATTCAACTCACGCCGGTATTTTCGTTTTTTTTTTTGTTCTCCCTTCTATTTTGTTCACATCAAGTCTAACTAACTGCTTTTTAAATCTGTCAGATCTATTGTAACATTTTAGGCAAAATGTCCTTGCTTTCTCTTTACCATGTTTACTGTTATACACTTTTGGACGCTTAGTTTTCAAACGGTAGGTTATCAGATGCTGGATTTGAAACTCGAAGATTTAGAGATGTCAAATCGACATGCAATAATTACTTTCCCTCATTTGCATTCAAAACGAGCGTATTTACGGGTGATACTTCAAACTGGTATTATTGCGTCGAGAGAGGTAAATATCCAAGATGTCGAAAATTTTAGCGACATTGAACCCACATAATACAAAGATAATATGTGTGGTGCTCTGGCAAAATGAGCGGAAAGTCGCGATTGAAGATTTTGATTAAATGGCTGATAAGTGTTAATCTATACTTCGCGTTTTGAAGGTCAATTATGCCGGGAAGTGCAATTATTCACGGGTAATTGATCGCGTTTTGCTATAATACACTATAGTAATCAGTAACTTTAGAATCGATTTGCGACAATTTTTTAGTGTCAGATTTTAAGCGGACTGTCTTGTATATCGATCTCTAAATGAAAATTGTAGAAAGAAAGTGTTACATATTATATATCATTGGAAAGATGAGATGATATAGAATTAAAATACGACATAAACTCGATTTTGAAAATCGCGACTTTCCGCTCATTACGCCAGAGCACCACACATATAACATATACTTAATTTTGTCAAAAACAGTGCAAGTTTTGTTTGAACATGTTGAAAATCATACATTCATCTGTCTAGCAAAACAATTCGTGTTTAATACAAGGATATTTTGGAGACATCTTAATTTTCCTAATTATCGATATCAAATCCATATTCCTCACACCCTAAGAAGTAACCATATGATTTCCCATATTTGCAAAATGCGATAAGAAAATGTCGGATATATGTATTTCTGGAACTTCAGCTTCAACTGATTATCATGATACAAGGTGGCACTAGTCTGCAGAATTTGTTCTCTCTGCCAGACCTCAAGATACTGGCAAATGTGCAATATTGAATTTTTAAAGTACTGCCAAAAAGAAATCCGGTGAAAAGTCTATGTATCGCCCAAAGATTTTTTGTTATGTTGGTTTGATTTTTCACGTCTCCCAAACTGTATCTATTTGTAGGCAAAATTATGCTCATATTTGCATGTTTTTCAAGACAATTATATCAGTTTTTGATTTGTTTAGAGAATTGTAGAAACTTTTCCCTAATGAAATTATCTTTGCAAAATACTAGAAAGGTCGAGTATTAGCCAGCCCATTAATCTCTCCCCGAAAAAGACCCCTCCATTTTGGGGTTGTGCAATCATTAACCATAATTGCTAACACTCTAGATCCCCGGACTCTCAAATAATGGTCAGTGCCTTTTGAAAAACAAAACATTAGAGACGCTTTCAAATCTATGAAACAAGATACATACATTCCTGCATCGCTTAGGCGGTACTGTGTCGACGTTGGGTGCTCGACACTAGCCTTTCAACTCCAGAAGTAAGCTTGGTCAACGCCATAATTAACAGAAATCGACTGTGGCAAATGTTTCTTTGATTCTATTGACTTTTATTAGTTTTCTTCATTGTGATTCAGTTTTGGGCCATTAGATTGTACCGTTGAGAGAAAGCGTTTACTCTATTCCAGTGTCAAAAATAAAAACACAGTTAAGCCGTACCTTTAGTTTTTATTAGTTGGTCAAAGACATATTGATATTGGCATCTATAATTTGTTCTTGATATTATGATGAAGGATGAATTGAATATTAGATGCCTTAAGTTTGATTTGAATATTGACCCATATTTCAATTTAGAACAAACTACTTAAAACAACGAGGTGAAGCAGAAATAATTGACAATTTCATTGTTTCTCAATCATGAAATAAAAAGAAACGAAAGAAATCAGTAAAGGAAACAAAACGGTTCAGTAACTGCACCACTGATTCCTTCCATTGGCTTCAAGAACTATTTTAGACCAGACATAGTTCCATGGGGTTTTCCAATGAGCTTCTTTTAGAAATGTGATATCAATATAATGCCATAGAATGGCTTACAGTATGTAACGATTGTTTTTGAATGTTGCTTAAGGTTTTGATATGAATATTGACCCATATTTCAGTAAAGGAAAAAAATGATAACAATTAAAGTTGACAACATTGAAGCCAACTATTATAGGCCATTCCAATTGCCCGTTCAATGTCATATGTTTGTTGTGATTTTAAAAAGCAAGTCACATATTCACATCTTATTGTTTAAAGAATACCCACAATTTTGAGTTATGCGATATCTTTTGTTATAGATTTTGGTAGACTATATTCTCATTTTGTGAGAAATGTTTAAGTTTGTAACATTTCCTTTCATCTTCCTTTACAGTTCAGTTATTCCTTGCTTTTTGAGACCCCAGTGTGTTCAAGCAGCTGTTTGAATCATGCGGTTTGGCTTTGTTTTTCCTCCCTATATATAAAATGTCCACACTCTGTTAAAAACATAAGACTACTTAAATGACCTAGCACAGTACTGACCTAGCATATAAAATAATCATGATATCGACTGGGAAAAGCTTTCATTGGGCCAATTATCATATCATTTTAACAATCTATGTAGAGCTAACGGAAATCCAAACAAATTATGACGCAGTATTGCAACCAGTCTATTAAAAATCAACAAAGAAGAGACCTTAATCTCCAAAAACAGAAAGAAACACGTGTTAAAATGTCGGCCATCTTGAATTTCATGATGCCAATGGAAACTATTGTTATTGTTATACTTATAACATTAGACATTGAAAAATAGGTATAGACACCAAAAATGGTCTCTCATGAACCTCCAATCTCAAGTTACGGTATGGTTAAGAGCAGTAAAATGGAGGCCATTTTCTATTATGTTAGTTTTTCATAAGTCAGATGTCAAACAGTAACTTTCTTAAGGTAAAACATTCGTGATATTTCTGAATTTAAGTGTCGAGTTTTTCCCTTGTATTTGAAAAGGTTAATTGTATTTTTTGTATAATCTAGGGTCCTGATAAAATTAGCCTAAATGAATTTGATTTCATGCACAAGAACTAAAATACGAATTCACTTTTTTTGTATTAGGTCATATCAAAAGCATGTAATCATAGTAATTTATGTATCAAGAGCTCCTTTTCAATCTAAATATCATCAGTTTTTATCAACGTCAGTGGCGTAGCCAGGCCTTTCTCCAGGGGTGGGCAAACCACCCAAAATTTCTCCAATGGATTTTATCGAGCGACTTTACAGGGGTTCCAAGGGCCCGACTCGGCTGGATTTTTCAAGAAAAACTGCCAAATATTGTGCTTTATGAAGTTTTCAACATAATTTTTAGCAATTTTCAG
>JXSR01S009972.1:0-10305 GCA_000969725.1 Ophiothrix spiculata
TTTGTCTCATATTTGATCCTTCCTTTCTAAGAGTGTACGTTTCGCTCTATACGGTGATGTCTGACAGAGCCTTTGGTATAGCCTAATGTTCAACTAGTGTGGCCGAGCGGTTAGAGCACGGGCCTCGTAATACAGATATTGTGGGTTCGAGCCCCGGGCAGGGCGGGTTTCGTCTCCTTGGGCAAGAAGCTTAACTCTACTTGCTCCGTGGTCGGACAGTCCCGTAAAGCCGTGGGTCCCTTGTACGAATAAACTCCTTTATGGGGTATGCATGTTTGCAAGTACTTATATCATTGATTGATTGATTGATCTAGTGAACTGTAAACTCGTATTACAACCCTTTTTCGTCAGTGCAACCAGTAACCTTCTTTTTTACTATCATTTCGTCTAGTGACGTATAATTACATATACATTACTACCGTGTTCGTCAGTGACCTGCAACTTGATTTCATTTAATAACATATTCTTCAAGTGATCAATAAACACAACTTTACAATATTTGTTTGGAGAGCTATGGATACTCTGTTGGTCAGGTTACCCATATGACCACATTTTGTTGACTGTTATTTTTTTTATCTAGTGACTTGAAACCAAATTTGTTTCAAACCATTTCGTTTATAGTGACCTGCAGCTTAATTTTGTGTACTGTAGTTTTATCTTATGACCTCTGACCTATTTTAGTTGCCTCCATTTTCATTCAATGACCTATAACCTCATATTTCTACAAGGCGTTCCAAAGTAACGTTTGTGACCGAAAAATTTCACTTTTAAATGGCTACAGAACCTAGCATAAACATTATATCCACAAGTTTGTTGTTGATAATGGTGCTCACTAGTGAAGCCAAGACGTGTAGGTGTTTAAAAATTAAATTAATTTCAAAAATACTGAATAAAGTTCATATAACATGTAACGATTGGGACATCGCACGGAAAGAGTTTTCAGCTCCAAATGACTTCAAAGTAAAAATTCTCTGACCTGTTAGCGAATTTTTTATTGCGCTTTACACAGATGTTAGGGTAACATATTTGCAAATATTTCATAAAAGTGGTAGGACATTCTATCATCAGGATTTCTTTTAATGCATTGTTTGGTGTGGTAACATTTGTGACATTTTAGTGTACTTATTGGTAACGTTAGTGACATTTTTACATTAAAGCATGTGCTCAATCATGCACGGATAGAAAACTTTACAATTTCTCTTTGGGAAATACTTGTCACCGTCACGTACCATGTAACAAACGTACTATTGAAAAGAAAAACCTGCTTATGTCGTCAAAAAATCTATTTTTCATGGCATGAACCTTCAATATTTGTTTAGGCCAAAAAAAAAAAGTTGTTTGGTTGTCCTCGACCGCCTGCCCCCTATTTTTCGAAACTGGAAAAAAGATTTTACTGTACAAAAGTATACCGCGCCTAATTGTTTTTTTTCTCTGAGTTTTTTTAAGTTGCGGACATTCTGTGTTTTTGTCTAATGACCTGTAACCTCATTTTGTTTCCAACATAACAATTTTCTTGTCCTAGCTGGTCCCAACCCATAAAACAAATTTTGGTTTCTACCATTCTTCTCTAGTGATCTGTAACCTAAGTTCACGAGTTATTCTACTTCTATCTAGTCGGCTATAACCTCATTTTGGTTTCCTCCCATTTTCGTCTGGTGACCTAAACCAAATGTATGAGCAATATTGCTGCAATTTTCATCTTAGGAGTTTTCATGTTTTGAAAATGTTTTTTAAGTTGCTGTTTTCATTTTGTTCTATTTAAACTTGTATAAAGCGATTTTTCGGTACAGTAGACTTATTTGCATCTTTATAGAGGCCATAAGTGTGTGTAATTTTAACTTACATTTGAAAAAAAAAAGTCTAAAAAATCGTAATATCACTATTGGACAATTATGAGACATGTTATACTCTTTTTTTGTTTGGTTTGAGTTTTTCACTTGAAATAAAAAAAAAATCCGCCCTCCCGCACTTGCTCAAAAAAAGTTGTGGAGGACAACCAAACAATTTATTTTTTTGGCCTTATTTTGTCAGGTGACCAATAACGACAATTCTGATTCCTACCAGTTCGGACCTGTAACTTTATATGAATTACAATAATTTAGTCTAGTGACTTGTAGGCCTAACCTCATTTTGTTTCTTACAATTTTCATGACCTAATCCTTCAGCACATTTTGTTTTCTACCATTCTTGTCTAGTGACCTTTAACCTTATCAAATTACATATCCTAACCAAAAAGCACATTTTGATTTCTACCCCCCCCCCGGGGGGGGGGGGGGGGGCACTCACTTTTATTTTTTGATGGGGGTGTACCATGGACAGCACGAATTTGGGAGGCTAGGGAACTGACAATCCAAGCAAAAAGTAGGGTCTTGAGAACTCTTCAATCGTGGAAAATTTAGGGTCTTGGGAACTGATGTTCATGGCAAAAATGTAAAGTCTTCAGAACTGTATTGGTCAAGAGTATTATAGCGCGGACATTCTGTGTTTTTGTTTAAAAAACATCACGTTTTGTAAAAAAAAATCACGTTTTGTTGAAAGTCAGTGTTTTAGACCCCTAAACACACTGCTAATGAACAACCGTAACAGGTAGGGAGCAGGAAGGAGAGCGGAAGGCTTTGTTCATGGAAAAAAGAGATATCTCTTTTTTCCATGCTTTGTTCGAGGAGTCTTGAGAACGGCGATTTCAGGAAAATACAGAGCTATAGAACGGCGATCAGCCGTGAAAAAGGGGGTCTCCAAAGCGGCACATACCGTATCACTAATATGCACGAGTGCCCTCCCTGGGATTTCTACCCTTCTCTTCTAGTGATCTGTAACTTGATTTTGTTTCTCCCTTTTTCGTGACCTAACCCATATGTAAATTTTGTTTTTCTACCATTCTCGTCTAGTGACCTGTAACCTCAAGTTTTCATTTTCTGTTCATTCCTTACCTAAAAGATAACTTTGGTTTCTACCAGTCTTGCCTTGTGACATTTATCCTCATTTTGTTTCTTCCTACCATTTTTTATATCCTAACCCATAAAGACATTTTTACTCACTTGTCTAATGACCTGTAACCTCATTTTGTTTCCAACATAACAATTTTCTTGTCCTAGCTGGTCCCAACCCATAAACAAATTGTGGTTTCTACCATTCTTCTCTAGTGATCCGCAACCCAAGTTCACGAGTCATTCTACTGCCATTTAGTCGGCTATAACCTCATTTGGTTTCCTAACATTTTCGTCTGGTGACCTAAACCAAATTTATGAGCAATATTGCTGCAATTTTCATCTTGTGAGTTGCAACCCAATTTTGATTACCACCATTATACTACTTTCATTATAATCTTGTAACCTATAACTTCACTTTGATTACTACCTTCATCCTACTATTATCATGTCACATTTTGCATTTTCTATTCATGTCTAGTGACCTGCAACCTCATTTTGTTTCCTGCCAATTTTGTGTCCTAACCCAGGCGTATTTTGCTTTCGACCATTCTTGTCTAGTGATTTGTTATTATTTTCCAACCATTTTCGTGTCCTAACCCATAAGCATATTTTGCTTTCTACTGCTCTTGTTTAGTGATCAGTGACCTCGTTTTCTTTCCTACCATTTTCATGTGTTAACCCAATCATATTTTATTTTCTAGCATTCTTGTCTTGTAACCTGTAACCTCCATTTTGTTTTCTAGCAATCTTGTCTAGTGACTAGTAACCTCATTTTGTTTCGTACCATTTTCATGTCCTAACCCATAAGCACATTTTGGTTTTCTACCATTCTTGTCTAGTGACCTGCAACCTCATGTATCATTCTTGTCTTGTGACCTGTAACCTCATTTTGTTTTCTAGCAATCTTGTCTAGCGACCTTCAACCTCGTTTTGGTTCCTACCATTTTTATGTCGTAACCCATAAGCACATTTTGCTTTTTTTTCTATTCTTGTCTAGTGACCTGTAAATTCATTTTATCCCCTACAATTTTCATGTCCTAACCCATAGCAAATTTTATTCTATTGTTGTCTAGTAACTTGTTACCTCATTTTGTTGCCAATTTTGAGTCCCAACCCATAAGCTAATTTTGCTTTCGACCATTCTTGTCCAGTGATTGTATTTTTTCCAACCATTTTCGTGTCCTAACCCATAAGCATATTTTGATTTCTACTGCTCTTGTTTAGTGATCAGTCACCTCGTTTTCTTTCCTACCATTTTCATGTGTTAACCCATAATCATATTTTATTTTCTAGCATTCTTCTCTAGTGACATGTAACCTCATTTTGGTTCCTACCATTTCTATGTCTTAACCCATAAGCACATTTTGTTGTCTAACATTCTTGTCTAGTGATCTGCAACCTCATTGTTTCCTAACATTTTCATGTCCTAACCATAAGCAAATTTTGTTTTCAACTATTCTTGTCTAGTGACCTGTAACCTCATTTGTTTCCTAACATTTTCATGTCCTTGCCATAAGCAACTGTTGTTTTCAACTATTCTTGTCTAGTGACCTGTAACCTCATTTGTTTCCTAACATTTTCATGTCCTAACCATAAGCAAATGTTGTTTTCAACTATTCTTGTCTAGTGGCCTGTAACCTCATTTGTTTCCTAACATTTTCATGTCCTAGCCATAAGCAAATTTTGTTTTCAACTATTCTTGTCTAGTGACCTGTAACCTCATTTGTTTCCTAACATTTCATGTCCTAACCATCAGCAAATTTTATTTTCGACCATTGTCTTGTGACTTGTAACCTCATTTCATTTTCTATTTTTGTCTAGTTACATGTAACCTCGTTTCATTTAATACCATTATTGTCTAGTGACCTGTAACCTCATTTTATTTTCTATTCTTGTCTAGTTACCTGTAACCTCATTTTATTTTCTACCATTCTCATCTAGTAACCCGAAACTGCATTTTATTTTCAACCATTTTCTATAATCTCATTTTATTTCCTACCATTCTCATCTAGTGACCCGAAACTACATTTTATTTTCTACCATTCTCATCTAGTAACCCGAAACTGCATTTTATTTTCAACCATTTTCATCTAGTGACCTGTAACCTCATTTTATTTTCTACCATCTTAGTCTAGTTACCTGTAACCTTATTTTAGTTCCAACATTCTTGTCCAGTGACCTGTTATCTCATTTTATTTTCTACCATTCTTGTCTAGTGACCGGTAACCTATTTAATTAAGTAACATTCTTGTCTAGTGACCCATAACCTCATTTTGCTTCTTAACATTTTCATATCCTAACCATATGCAAATTTTGTTTTCAACTATTCTTGTCTAGTGACCTGTAACCTCATTTTGTTTCCTAACATTTCTATGTCCCAACCCATAAGCACATTTTGTTTTCAACTATTCTTGTCTCAACCCATAAGCACATTATGTTTTCTACCATTCTTGTCTAGTGACCTACAACCTCATTTTGGTTCGTACCATTTTCATGTTCTAACCCATAAGCACATTTTGTTTCCTACCATTTTCATGTCCTAACCATACGGACATTTTGTTTTCAACTATTCTTGTCTAGAGACCTGTAACCTCATTTTGTTTCCTAACATTTTCATGATTAGTAATTTTATTTTCGATCATTCTTGTCTTGTAGCCTCATTTTATTTTTTTACCATTCATGTCTAGTGACCTGTAACCTAAGTTCATTTTCTACCATTCTTGTCTAGCAACCTGTAACCTCATTTCATTTTCTACCATTCTTGTGTAGTGACCTGTAATCTCGTTTCATTTTCTGTTTTTGTCTAGTTACCTGTAACCTCATTTTATTTTCTACCATTCTCATCTAGTGACCCGAAATTTCATTTTATTTTCATCTAGTGACCTATTATCTCATTTTACTTTCTACCATTCTCATCTAGTGACCCGAAACTACATTTTATTTTAAATCATTTTCATCTAGTGACCTATAATCTCATTTTATTTTCTATTCTCGTCTAGTGACCTGTAACCTGATTTTAGACCATTCTTGTCTAGTGACCTGTGACATCATTTTATTTTCTACCATTCTTGTCTAGACCTGAAACCTCATTTTATTTCCCTAACATTCTAGTGACCTGTAACCTCATTTTTTCTACCATCTTTGTCTAGTTACCCGTAACTTTATTTCCAACATTCTTGTCCAGTGACCTGTAATCTCATTTTATTTTCTACCATTCTTGTCTAGTGACATGTTACCTTATTTAATTCCCTAACATTCTTGTCTAGTGACACATAGCTTTATTTTGTTTCTTAACATTTTCACATCCTAACCATATGCAAATTTTGTTTTCAACTATTCTTGTAATATCATTTTGTTTCTAACATTTTAATGTCCTAACCATAAGCAAATTTTGTTTTCAACTATTCTTGTCTAGCGACCTGTAACCTCATTTAATTTTATACCATTCTTGTCTAGTGACCTGTAACCTCGTTTCATTTTCTGTTTTTGTCTAGTTACCTGTAACCTCATTTATTTTCTACCATTCTCATCTAGTAACCCGAAACTGCATTTTATTTTCAACCATTTTCATCTTGTGATCTATAATCTCATTTTATTTCCTACCATTCTCATCTAGTGACCCGAAACTACATTTTATTTTCAACCATTTTCATCTAGTGACCTATAATCTCATTTTATTTTCTATTCTCGTCTAGAGACCTATAATCTCATTTTATTTCCTACCATTCTCATCTAGTGACCCGAAACTACATTTTATTTTCAACCATTTTCATCTAGTGACCCATAATCTCATTTTATTTTCTATTCTCGTCTAGTGACCTATAATCTCATTTATTTTCTACCATTCTCATCTAGTGACCCGAAACTTCATTTTATTTTCAACCATTTTCATCTAGTGACCCATATCTCATTTTATTTTCTATTCTCGTCTAGTGACCTGTAACCTCATTATTTTCTACCATTCTTGTCTAGTGACCTGTAACCTTAATTCCCTAACATTCTTGTCTAGTGACACATAGCCTCATTTTGTTTAACATTTTCACATCCTAACCATATGCAAATTTTGTTTTCAACTATTCTTGTCTCGTGACCTGTAACCTTATTTTCTTTCCTAACATTTTCATGTCCTAACCATAAGCAAATTTCATTTTCAACTATTCTCGTCTCGTGACCTGTAACCTCATTTTGTTTCCTAACATTTTCATGTCCTAACCATAAATTTTATTTTCAACCATTCTTGTCTTGTAACCTCATTTTATTTTATACCATTCATGTCTAGTGACCTGTAACCTAAGTTTATTTTCTACCATTCTTGTCTAGTGACCTGTAACCTCATTTCATTTTCCAATCTTGTCTAGTTACCTGTAACCTCATTTTATTTTCTACCATTCTCATCTAGTGACCCGAAACTGCATTTTATTTTCAACCATTTTCATCTAGTGACCTATAATCTCATTATATTTTCTACCATTCTCATCTAGTGACCTATAATTTCATTATATTTTCTTCCATTCTCATCTAGTGACCAAAAACTACATTTTACTTTCAACCATTTTCATCTAGTGACTTATTATCTCATTTTATTTTCTATTCTCGTGTAGTGACCTGTAACCTTATTATTTTCTATCATTCTTGTCTAGTGACCTGTAACCTCATTTTATTTTCTACCATTCTTGTCTAGACCTGTAACCTCATTTTATTTCCCTAACATTGTAGTGACCTGTAACCTCATTTTATTTTCTACCATTCTTGTCTAGTCACCTGTAACCTTCAACATTCTTGTCCAGTGACCTGTAATCTCATTTTATTTTCTACCATTCTTGTCTAGTGACATGTTACCTTATTTAATTCCCTAACATTCTTGTCTAGTGACACATAGCTTTATTTTGTTTCTTAACATTTTCACATCCTAACCATATGCAAATTTTGTTTTCAACTATTCTTGTAACCTCATTTTGTTTCCTAACATTTTCATGTCCTAATCATAAGCAAATTTTGTTTCCAACTATTCTTGTCCACTGACCTGTAACCTCAATTTGTTTCTTAACATTTTCATGTCCTAACCATAAATTTTATTTTCGACCATTCTTGTCTTGTAACCTCATTTTATTTACCATTCTTGTGTAGTGACCTGTAACCTTAGATTATATTATCGTGACCTCATTTCATTTTCTACCATTCTTGTCTAGTGACCTGTAACCTTATTTTCTACCATTCTTGTCTTGTAACCTGTAACCTCGTTTCATTTTCTATTCTTGTCTAGTTACCTGTAACCTCATTTATTTTCTACCATTCTCATCTAGTAACCCGAAATTGCATTTTATTTTCAACCATTTTCATCTTGTGACCTAAAATCTCATTTTATTTCCTACCATTCTCATCTAGTGACCCGAAACTACATTTTTTTTCCAACCATTTTCATCTAGTGACCTATAATCTCATTTTATTTTCTATTCTCGTCTAGTGACCTGTAACCTCATTTTAATTTCTACCATTCTTGTCTAGTGACCTGTAACCTCATATTATTTTCTACCATTTTTGTCTAGTGACAGCTGTAACCTCATTTTATTTTCTACCATTCTTGTCTGGTGACCTGTAACCTCATTTTATTTCCCTAACATCCTAGTGACCTGTAACCTCATTTAATTTCCCTAACATTCTAGTGACCTACAGTGTAACCTTATTTTATTTCCAACATTCTTGTCCAGTGACCTGTAATCTCATTTAATTTTCTACAAGTCTTGTCTAGTGACCTGTAACCTTATTTAATTCCCTAACATTCTTGTCTAGTGACCCATAACCTCATTTTGTTTAGCATTTCATATCCTAACCATATGCAAATTTTGTTTTCAACTATTCTTGTCTAATGACCTGAAACCTCATTGTTTCCTAACATTTTCATGTCCTAACTGTAAGCAAATTTTATTTTCAACCATTCTTGTCTTGTAACTTGTTACCTCATTTTATTTTTCTACCATTCTTGTCTAGCGACCTGTAACCTCATTTCATTTTCTATTCTTGTCTAGTTACATGTAACCTCATTTTATTTTCTACCTTTGTCTAGACCTGTAACCTCGTTTCATTTCCCTAACATTCTAGTGACCTGTAACCTCATTTTATTTTCTAACATCTTTGTCTAGTTACCTGTAACCTTATTTTATTTCCAACATTCTTGTCTAGACCTGTAACTTCATTTTCTACCATTCCCGTCTAGTGACCTGTAATCTCATTTTATTTTCTACCATTCTTGCCTAGCGACCTGTAACGTTATCTATTTCCATACTATTCTTGTCTAGTGACCTGTAACCTCATTTTATTACCATATTTGTCTATAGAGACCTGTAACCTCATTTTTTTCTACCATTTCTGTCTAGAGACATGTAACCTCATTTTATTTTATACCATTCTTGTCTGGTGACCTGTAACCTCATTTCATTTTCCAATCTTGTCTAGTTACCTCATTTTATTTTCTACCATTCTCATCTAGTGACCCGAAACTGCATTTTATTTTCAAGCATTTTCATCTAGTGACTCATTTTATTTTCTATTCTCGTCTAGTGACTTTAATCTCATTTTATTTTCTACCATTGTCTAGTGACCTGTGACCTTATTTATTTCACTACTATTCTTGTCTAGTGACCTGTAACCTCATTTCATTACCATTTTTGTCTAGAGACATGTAACCTTATTTTATTTTCTATCATTCTTGTCTAGAGATCTGTAACCTCATTATATTTTCTAACTATTCTTGTCTAGTGACTATTAACCTCAATTTATTTTCTACCATTCTTGTCTAGACCTGTAACCTCATTTTCTACCATTCTTGTCTAGTGACCTGTAACCTCATTTTATTTTCTACCATTCTTGTCTGGTGACCGGTAATCTCATTTTATTTCCTACTATTCTTGTCTAGTGACCTGTAACCTCATTTTATTACCATATTTGTCTATAGAGACCTGTAACCTCATTCTATTTTCTACCATTTCTGTCTAGAGACATGTAACTTCATTTTATTTCCTACCATTCTTGTCTAGTGATCTGTAACCTCATTTTTTTTCTACCATTCTTGTCTGGTGACCTGTAACCTCATTTTATTTTCTATCATTCTCATCTAGTGACCCGAAACTGCATTTTATTTTCAAGCATTTTCATTTAGTGACTTATTTTATTTTCATTCTCATCTAGTGACCTTTAATCTCATTTTATTTTCTACCATTGTCTAGTGACCTGTAACCTTATTTATTTCCCTACTTTTCTTGTCTAGTGACCCGTAACCTCATTTTATTACCATATTTCTCTAGAGACCTGTAACCTCATTTTATTTTCTACCATTTTTGTCTAGAGACATGTAACCTTATTTTATTTTCTATCATTC